>PVJI01007299.1:0-79274 GCA_004026765.1 Micronycteris hirsuta | reverse complement strand
CTGGCTTCCAGTTTTTAACTTGACCATATTCTATTTCAATTCCTTTGATGGTTACTCAAAATTTTAGCATGGGCACTTAATGTTATATTTTAAAAAATAATATGTACATAAATTTGTATTTCTAGCCTCCTCTTGAATAAGATCAAGATCTTAAATTCCCTCAAAATGCTCCCTTGCCATCTTCCATGTTATTTTTTTCTCATATTATTTTTAAAACCAGACAATTATTTATAAGTGGATATTAAAATTTTCTAAATAATTACACAATTTTTAATCAATGCATACTTAGATTTTTCCAACCAATTTTTGTTGATTTCTTTCCTCACCAATTCTTCTCTTGTGACACAATGCTGTCTTTGTTTTTTTAAGTTCATTCATCAGTACTTCTTCCAGGGAGGATAATAGCTATTGATCTCTGAGTTTGTGAAAACACATTTCGATCCAGAATTCTACACTCAAATAAAGTATTGTTAGGTGTGATTCCATTTTTTAAATATGAGTTCAAGGCATAGTTCTCAAAGGATTTATCATGTCTCTATTCACACATGAACCCCATAGTTGTTTTTTTTTTAAGACTATTTTTTTGAGAACAGCTTTAGGTTCACAGCAAAATTGAGGGGAAATACAAAGATTTCTCATAGACACATACACAGCCTCCCCAACTACTAACATTCCACACCACAGTAATACCTTTGTTACAGCTGATGGACCTACATTGTCACATCGTAATCACCCAAAGTCCATAGGTTACCTTAGTGTTCACTCTTGGTTTTGTATATTCTCTGGGTTTGGACAAATGTATAATGTCATCGTTGTAGTTCATACAGATATTTGCACTGTCCTAAAAGTCCTCTGTGTTTAATTTATTCTTCCCTCTTCCCCAATGCCCCCAGCCCCTGGAAACCACTGATCTATTTACTGTCTCCAGAGTTGAGTCTTTTCCAGAATGTCATATAGTTGGAATCATACAGTATGCAGCCTTTTCAGATTGGCTTCTTTCAGTTAGTAACATGCATTTAAATTTCTTCCATGATTATTCATAGCTTGAATTGTAGCAGTGATTTCCACACACGTGTAAACACGCAGTCCTGAGAATTTACACATTTTGAGCACAGCTCCGTGTGATTCCCACGTGAGCAAGTGTGGATCATGTCTGTGGAATGGGAATTCTGTAATAGGAATTTGGCAAAGATGTATCTTAAAAAGCTCTGGCTTGCTGTGCCCTGCATATTACATTAACCTGGTCCTGCCTGCCACCGGACCTGAATTTACATCCTAATGCCCTGCTATGAGTAATCTTACCCCTGTTCTGCTTAATCCCATGAATAATCAATCCAATGTAAATGTGTCTTAATACCTCTAATAAAAACCCCGGCTAAGCAACCCACGAGGTCTTTTTCCCGAAATGGAGGTGGTGGAAAAGGCCCGTGGCTGCCGGATTCTCATCTCCAAGTGTGTCTCTGGGTGAGATTGATTCACGCGATCGGGGTGGTCCCCCCATGGATTTTGCGGGTCGAAATCCGCGACATTGAATAGCTCGTTTTTTTTTTTTTAGTGCTGAAAAATGTTCCATTGTCTGAATGTACCACCATTTATTTATCCATTCACCTACTGAAGGACATCTTGCTTGCTGCCAAGTTTGGGTAATTATGAATAAAGCTGCTATAAACATCCATGTGCAGATTTTTACGTGGACATAAGTTTTCAACTTCTTTGAGTAAATACCAAGATGTGTGATTGCTAGATCATATAAAAATGTTTAATTTTGTAAGAAACTTCCAAACTGGCTTCCAAAGTGGCTGTACCATTTATGTTCCTGGGGCACACAGTTTTGATTTCTGCATACATTCCCCTGGTGGCTACTGGGACATTTTTTCCTCTTATTTTTAGCTTTGGCTATACATTTTTAAACTTGGGGAGTACTATGCACCTGCTCAGTCCTCCATCTTGAGGAGAGTCAGGAACAGCACTACCTGGGCGGAGAAAGCACACATGCATAAACCCTACTGTGGTGAAAGGCTAGAAGAGAAGGTCTGTGATTGTAGTGTCCTAAGAGAGAGGGAGAGCTCATAAGGTCAGATGCAAAGTCAGGTCCCAATCACATGGCCAGGGTAAGAACTTGGAGTTTATTCTTGGTGCAATGGAAAGCCATAGAAACGTATTAAGCAAAGTGACATGATCAATTTCCAGATTTAGAAATTAATTTGGCATTTATTGCTGGCTTTCTCATTCTCTTTACTTATCTAGCTCCTGAGAGCCCCTAATTTTACTTTCATATACATATGTCTGTTTCCACAGATTCCAAGCATTTACATTTTGAGAGTGCCTCCCACATGGTATTGTAAATAAAAGTTTCCAACATTAGTCTGAAGAAAAGAAGAAATCATGTCAAAGCATTGGCTTAACCCTGGGTTATAAATTGCATGACTCATAGGAAGTAAAAATATAATTTGCATAAGATTTAACCATATTTTGTTAAAGTATATCAAGTAATTATTCAACAAATGCATTTTAAGGAAAAGAGGGAGATGGACTAAGGAAACTATAGTTAAAAGAGACTTAAATATCAAGCAATCACAACATAGAGACCTTATTGGGATCTCAATTTAAACAACAAACTAAAAAAAATAGGATGTTTATTAGATAATTGGAAAATTTAACAATGATTGGATATTTTATGAAATTAAGAAATTGTTAACTTTCAGCCAAGATGGAAGGTGTAGGTAGACACACCGTGCCTCCTTGCACAACCAAAAGAGGAAAAACAGCAATTTAAAGAACAAAAACAGCCAGAACAGACAGAAAATTGAACTGAGTGGAAGTCCGACAACCAAGGAGTTAAAGAAGACATGTTCATCTAGACCGGTAAGCGGGGTGGAGCCAGTCAGAAAGTGCACGCGTCGAGATGGCAACGCTGCAGCTGCCTGGAGAGACCTGCTGCAGGTGCGCCTGGCCAAAATGTGGCCGGCGCACTCAGCATAACCCGCAGCTGGCTGACCCGGACCCAGCGGGGCCGATACTGGTGGACTGGGCGGTCCCTCATTTGCAAGCAGATAAACCGGGAGAAAAATCTGGGGAGCAGAGCAGAACATGCAACCCACGATCAAGGGGAAATAAAGCCTCAAACCACTATTGAAAACACCTGTGGGGGTTGAGGCAGCGGGAGGAACTCCCAGCCTCACAGGAGAATTCATTGGAGAGACCCACAGGGACTTGGAATTATGCAAGCCCACCTAACCACCCCGGAGCCATCACAGAAGGACCCAGCTTGCTTGTGGGTAGTGGGGGAAGTGCCGAGAGCAGAGCAAGTGCCATTGTTTGCTCAGGCCCCGCCCCCACAGGCAGCATCGCAACACAACCATGTGGGCTGCCCCTATTTGGTGAACACCTAAGGCTCCTCCCCTTAAAGTAACAGGCACACCGAGAAAAAAATGGCCCAAATGAAAGACCAGATCAAAGCTCCAGAAAAAATACAACTAAGTGACAAAGAAATAGCCAACCTATCAGAAGCACAGTTCAAAACACTGGTAATCAGGAAGCTCACAGGATTGGTTGAAATTTGGTCACAGTTAGATGAACAAATGAAGGATACACTAAAGGAAATGAGGGGAAATGTGCAGGGAACCAATAGGGATGAGAAGGAAACTGGGACTCAAATCAACAGAGTGAACCAGAAGGAAGAAAAAAACATTCAACCAGAAAAGAATGAAGAAACAAGAATTCAAAAAAATGAGGAGAGGCTTAGGAACCTCCAGGACATTTAAATGTCTCAACATTTGAGTCATAGGGGTGCCAGAAGGATAAGAGGAAGAGCAAGGGATTGAAAACTTATATGAACAAATAATGAAAGAGAATTTCCCCAATCTGGCAAAGGAAATAGACTTCCAGGAAGCTCAGAGAGTCCCAAAGAATTGGGACCCAAAGATGAACACACCAAAACACATCATAATTATATTACCCATGATTAAGAATAAGGAGAGAATCTTAGAAGCAGCAAGAGAAAAGAAGACAGTTACCCTCAAAGGCGTTCCCTTAAGACTGTCAGCTGATTTCTCAAAAGAGACCTTACAGGCAAGAAGGGGTTGGAAAGAAGTTTACCAAGTCATGAAAGACAAGGACCTACACCCAAGAATACTCTATCTGGCAAAATTTTCATTTAGAATGGAAGGGCAGATAAAGTGCTTCTCAGATAAGGTCAAGTTCAAGGAGTTCATCATCACCCAGCCTTTATTATATGAAATGTTAAAGGGATTTATGTAAAGCATGGAGAGGTGTCAACAGGGGAATGGGAGGGGGAGAGAGGAGGAAAAAGTGCAGAGAATAAGTAGCATAAGGGGTAGGTAAAAACAGACAGGGAGAGGTTAAGAATAGTATAGGAAATGTAGAAGCCAAAGAACTTACATGTATGACCCATGGACAAGAACTGAAGGGCGGGGAATGGGGGGTGGTGTGGGGTGGAAGGGAATAAAGGGGGTAAAATGGGACAACTGTAACAGCATAATCAATAAAATATATTAAAAAAAGAAATTGTTAGTTGCTTTACATATGATAATAGTTATTTAAAAAGCCCTTATCTTTTAGACATATACGCTAAAGTATTTTCAGATAAAATGGTACGATATCTGGGATTCTATTCAAAATAACCTAGAGTAGGGTAAGTGGGTGACTGTATAAATGAAACAAGATAGCTCTACATAAATAATTGCTGGAGGCTGGAAAGTGGGTACCTGGGAATTTATGATAATATTCTATCGACTTTTGTATAAGTTTGAAAATCATACATTTTGAACAAAATTAAAAGCAATTTGTAATTTTAAAATATTCAGAAAAATAATTTAAATTTAATCAACATGAACTTTCCAGACAAAAATGTCTGTGACCCTTCTCCTTTCCAATAATTCTCTTCTTGATTTTATGTATTAACCATCCATCCATGATTCTATCTGTCTTTTCTATCTATCATCTATCAATCTATCTATCTACCTATCATCTACCTATCCCTATCTTTTATCTGTCTGCCTGTCTATTTTTACACTATCAATAAAAATTGTTCAAATGCCTGGTTCTAAGTTGCTATGTGAATTTGTATTCCCCAAAAGCAGACCCTTAGATGAGTACCCATGTGCAAGCAGATTATTTTGGAGGTGCAGGAAAAACTTGGAGGATAGCGAAGATAAAGGAAAGCAGCCAAGAAACTGCCTTATCCAGTAAGTCAACACTGATGGCAATTTGAGTTAATTCCTGGATAATTACTATAAGATGCACGGGACCATAAGACGCACCTAGGTTTTAGAGGAGGAAAATAGGGGAAAAATTTTTGAAGCAAAAAATGTGGTAAAATATTTAATGCTCCTGCTTCCTGTGACCCCACTCTACCGCTGCCTCCCCGACCCCCCTGCACAGCGAGCCAGGTAAGCTACATTTGGACTATAAGACGCTCCCCCATTTTCCTCCCAAATTTGGGGGGGTGCTTCTTATAGTCTGAAAAATGTGGTAACTCTCTGAAATAGTGTCGCACAACTCCAAATAATTAGTCCTGAGTGATGATGGGGTACTCTGATATTAACTCTGATCAGCGATTGCTTGAGAGCTGCTTCCAGAAGTTAAGTCTCTGGTACTTCCAGTGTGCTGTGCCCAGATAGAGCGCTCACCCACAATTTGGAAAAGGGCTTTAGCACAGAGATGTGGATTCTGGCAGTTGGAAGTTGGCTAGAGTACACCAAATGGGAAGGCCTAAAGGAAAGGGACAGGGCACAAATAACACCTGCTAGAGTCTGCCCTTTACACTATTCAGACCTACCTGTGTTCCACATTAATGCCCTGCATCCTTTCAGTGCTTTTCTTCAAGGTGGTGGCCAGTCACAATGTCAAAAAAAAAAAAAAAAAAACCACAAAAACCCAAACCAAAAAAAAAACCCCTTATAATAGTAGGATTAGTGAGACAAGTTACAGACCCTATTGCTGCAGCTGGGTCTGCTAATACAATGAATATTTATTACTTCCCCTCTTTTCCCACCAATTCTAGATTCCCCTCTTACTTGGCAGCACTTCTGGTTGTCTAGGTTGCCTGTCCAGTGAGGTAACTCAGAGCCTTATCTCTGAAAATTGTGACTCCGGTTACCAAGCCCTTGTTAGGTGTGGTTCATGCGAATTGCCATTTTTTGTTTCCCTGGACATGGAGGTACCAGCAGAAACTCCAGTGGATTTCTGGAGTGCCATACATATTCCTCTCTGCTCTGCTTATTTAGTGGCAAACTTATCTTCTCACAGGATAATCCATGTGAATTTCTCCTGCTGGTATAGTAACTCATCCCTTTGCCTACTGGTCAACAGGCATGATGAGTTGAAAAAGATCAGCAGCTGTAACTTTAGGTTTAGTGGAACAGCTACTGTGATCCCTAGTAGAAGCCTTCCATCTGGGAACCAGAACCTCTAGCCCAGGAATGCCTAAAGTTGAAGGACAGGAAGTACACATTCTCCAAGCAGGTCACTAGAAGCGGTGGCATGGGGGCATTCTCCTCTCCTTCTTTGACCTCTTCATTCCTAAATCATGAGCATTAGTTTGTACAGCCAAATCTGAGATGGGGTTCCTCTGCAAGTGATTTATTTAGGATGTGCTCACAAGGGAAGCCTATAGGAGAGTGAGGAAATCAGGATAGGACAGGGAAATATTCCAGATAAAGATGGGTTTTAGTAAAAATAAATGGGTCAGTTCTGCAGATTCAGAGGGCTCAAGGGTACCATTGCATTTCCTCCTTTCTTTATCTTTTGGTTTATTCTTTAGCAAGAAAATAAAGAGTGAGCTAGGCTACATTAGTTTCTTTGAACTACAAGTGATTTAGCATAAATCAGTTCTAAATAAAGACAGTATAAATTCCAACACTTTAAGTTGAAAATCAGCATGTTCTCAAATGCATCCACCCAGATGTCTCCATCCCACTTCCTCCTAATCAGGGCCCAATTTTGACACAGATTTGCTGAGGTTGTGAGTCAAACCAATCAGTTATTCTCACAGTCAGGTCCTGGGCCCAGTTTTCAGCACTGTCTGCTGTTCTTTCCAAAACAAAGTCCACAGGATCTTGAAGCAGCCGAGTTGGAGTAGTTAAAAGCATAGACCCTGGGATCAAAATATGTGAACTCACTTCACAGTTCTGCTACTCTCCCAGATAACAAACTGCCCTAATCTTAGAGCATACACAGTAACGTCATAGTATTTCTTAATGATTCTGTGGGTTGGATAGAGAATAGAAAGAATAAGACCTCTTGTTTCTTTCGATGGCTCCCTTCTCCTTTTCCTCCTTTTCTTTTTTTCTTATTTACTTCCTTTATTCTCTTCCTCTCTCCCCTCAAACTCCCTCCCTCCTTTCTTACCTTCCTTCCTTCCTGCCTTCCTCCCTACCCTTAGAATAAAAAAAAATCTTTCTGTTTATTTTTCAGTAAGAAAATAAAGAGTAAGCTAGGCTACATTAGAGTCTTTGAATCGAAAGTAATTTAGAATAAATTAAAGTTTTTGAATAAAGACGGTATGAATTCTTACACTTTAAGTTTTAAATCAGACTGTTTTCAACCTATATAATTTATACTCAAGTTTTTTTTTCTTTGTGATTATTGCTGGCTTTTTTTTTTTTTTTGTATTTGAAACCACTGGAATCTATTTAATGCTTTAAAAAAACCTTCTGGATCTCTGATTATCTATGAGGAGGAGTAAGTTTAAAAACTTCTATAATTTGTTTTATGTGAAAGTTTTATACACAGGTTGAACAGGTAACCATTTAATAGATGATTTCAGAGCCATTCACAATTGCTACACCAAACAAAACACTAATGCCCTTTGAAACTTTTCTTAAAGAAATGGAATGCAATAGTGATTGTTTTGTAAGCAAAATCAAACTTTTACACAGTAGATTTAGAGTATAATATTGATTTAAAAAATATTTGGTAACTTGGTTCAAAAGCTTTGAAAAAATAAGCACATTCTTGTCTTAGAAATCGCACTGATGTTATCATGACAAATGTGAAATGTTTGCACAAGAATGCTATTGAAAACTTTGTGTATGTGATGCAGGGCTGTAGTTTTCTGCCGAGCTGTCGCACTGACCAGGCCTCTCTGTTCACATACTTGAAGGCGCCAGCTTTACAAGCACCGCGTTCTCTGCATCATCCTATCCTCAGTCCAGAAGTTCCTAGGGAATCATGTGGTAACGTCCTCAGACCTGAATGGTCTGGGCAATATCCAACAAGTCTTTCTTTTCCTTCCCTTTTACTCTTTTTTATTTTCAAACTTTTAAGAGGCAAGGTTTGGGAAAATACTTGATGCTGAAATATTACACGCTTGTATTCAGGAATAGTATATACTGAAATAAAATATTTGTGACTAATTGAACTATATTTACTTTATGGGCCTTCAGAGATTTTTTTCATTGTAAAAGAATTCATAGCTCACTAAATAAATCAATGTTAGTTTGTGTCACCATATATATCTATATCACCCATATCTGTCTCTATCATATCTATAGCTAATGAAAGTATATTTTGGTAAATGATCTACCAAAATATTATGCACCTTTGATGAAAACACTTCAGTCAATAAAGATCTATGATTCTTAAAAAAAAAACAAACATGTTTTCCCAATTTTGCTCTCCAGCTGCTATGTACAAAACTTGAAAATGATTCCATTTCTGATTTAAAAGTTGCTGTCTGCCAGTCAGTGGGTGCTGGAGGGTATTTTTAAGTCTTCTGTCACCTCCTTTGCTAACACCCTGGGTGTTTCTGCCTCAACCATCAGGATAGAAGATTTCAGCCTCCCTTTTAACCAATTAGACTTCTGATTTCAGTGCTGGAGACCCTCAGGTGCCCATGTCATATTGGCTAGGATAAATAATAGAAGCAACCTCAGATTTGTAAATTTGGCAATTTTGGAGGATAACTTCTAAAACCCCTACATGTCAATTTCCCCAAAATCAAGGGGGAAAATGTCATATTCCTCTCTGGATACCAGCCACAAAACTATTGTAATCCTGGCAGGAATGTTGTAGCCACCAACCCAACATTCTGGGATGAATTTTTTTTCCCCTTGAAATTTCTTTCTGAAAAGATTTGTTCTCTGGTTTGCCCCTCATTGCTGATATGTCCTGGCTATTTTAGGAGAAAGGTTTCTAAGATCGAAAATAAGGTAAGGATGTCTACTCTCACCATCTGCATTTAACATTGAACTTCAAGACCTAACTAACAAGTGTCATAAAGCAAGAGAAGGAAACAAAAGACGTATTAATTGGTCATGTGTAAGTAAAATTGCCTCTTCACAGACAACTTCTGTCCTCCAGAACTGAAAGTGCACAAGTTTCTGTTGCTTCAGCCACTGCCCAGTCTAGGTACCATGTTTTGGCTGCCCCTGGGGAATGAGCGCAGGAAGCCGTGGAGGGGTCTGGGCTCCTTGCTGGCATGTAAACCAGGAAGCCTCGATTTGGTTGGAATGAAGGCCCTGACCCCGACGTGGGAGGGGACTGAGCATACCTCACACACAAGGCCAAGGGTAAAGCCATCTGAGATGTGTGTACATTTTAAAACGATCCCTTCGTGTTTGGAAAAACAAGCACAAAAACAAACATTTTTATCAGCTAGACCTCAGGAAAGCAAAGCTCATCAAATCTTGGCTTTGGCAACACCCAGAAGATACAAAGATTCTCAGCACAGGGCCGTGGATGTGTGGGAGCGTATATGTGACTGCTTGTCAGAAGAAGGGCATGGGATGCAAAACTCAGCAAATCTGGCCCTTTCAGGGTCAGACGGTGATTCCAGAAGCCCCCAGGGAGGGAGGAATGATGTCCTGTGACTGTTTTGCAGTGACTGTTTTGCAGAACCAGGTCTGTTTAGGGAAGGGGTGCAAACGTTAGGTCTGCAGGCTTGTCTCTATCCAGTGTTTAAGACATCTAGAATTATTTGCCAGCATTTAAACCTGGGGAAATGGAGCTTACTGGTTTAGATTTGGAGTTTCTGTGAAAGCTCACCTGAGTCTGCACTGCCCCCTGGTGAAGGTGCACAGGGGTTGCTCCTCTCTGCTTTGCCACAGTCCCCATCATTCCCTTTGACCCTTCCCTGGCCTGCTGTGCTGGCGGTTAAGGGTTAAGATTATGACCCAGATTAAGGGCAGCCTTCCTGCAGTTTAGTGTCTGCTCCCCTGAAAAAGCCAAACCCTGTTACCCCAGAGCCAGCTGTCCCTACATTCTAGCCGCTCTTCTACAACCTTCAAGAGCAAACATGAATTTTGATTACCCCGAGAAACCCTTTGCCCTTGGCTCTGCTGACTAAATTTATCAACGTGCATAACGCTTTGTACTTGTTCCCTGTGGGGCTGTCCACCCTCTCTTGACTCTTTTCATGAATTTGAGATTTAATTTCAAAAAACCAAAGAGCACTACAGAATGAGTTACATAAAAGTGCACATCTATTTGCATTTCATGGGAAAAACAAAACAAAACAAAATAGCTGATATCAAAACGATGGACAATGCTAGGTGCTGATAAGGATGGGGAGCAAATGGAACTCTCCTAGGTTAAAGATAGGAGTGTAAAATGGTCTACTCACTTTGGAAAAATCACTACGTTTCTTTTTTTTTTTTTTAAAGATTTTATTTTTATTTATTTTTAGAGAGAGGGGAAGGGAGGGAGACAGAGAGGGAGAGAAACAGCAATGTATGGTCACCCCTCACGTGGCCCTCACAGGGACCTGGCCTGCAACCTAGGCATGTGCCCTGACTGGGAATCGAACCGGGACCCCTTGGTTCCCAGCCCGCGCTCAATACACTGAGCTACACCAGCCAGGGCAAATCACTACGTTTCTTAGAAAAAGAAGCACGTACCATAAGATCCTGCAATTGCACTTCCAGGTATTAATCTAAGAGAAATGAAAATGTATTTTCACTAACCTTATCCATAAATATTTATAACACCTTTATTTATGATAGAACAAAACTGGAGACAGCCACAGACCTTGGGCAGATGAATAAATAAAATAAATTCTGGTATAGTCACAGTATGGAGTACTAGTCAACAATCAAAAGAATCAAACTACCAAAACATGCAAACACATGAATAAATCTCAACACATTATGGTGAGCAAAAGAACCTGGGAACAAAAACTACATACTCGAAGATTCCATTTATGTGAAATTTTAGAACAGAGAAAACAAATATAATGTGACAGAACCAGATCAGTGGTTGCCTTAGACAGGGTTGGGAATGGAGTAAAGGGAGGCAGGAGGGAATTTCCAGGATAGATGGAAACACTGCATGTTTTGATTGTGGTAATGGCTACCCAGGTAAATACATTTGTCAAAATTCATCAGACTGTAGACTTCAAATGGGTGCATCTTATCACATGTAAATTATACCTTAATACTTATTAGGAATAACAATTCATTTTAATAGTTTACAGTGTCAAAATAAAAGAGACCTATGCAGTGTGAAGATTTCGTCCGACCTTTCAAGAGTTACTTTAAAAGCCTTCAACTTGAAGCTACTTTCTTCCTTGGCCCCTTTTCAGGAAAGTTCAGTAAAAAAAGAGTTTTCCATTTTTCCTCCCCCACACCTTTCTATTTTAAGAATGAAAGTATTTATTCTTCATCAAGGAAATGAAGAGTGAGCTTATATTAGAATTTTTATACTGAGTTGATTTAATATGAATTAAAATTTTTGGAATAAGATGGTACTAATTCTAACAGTTTAAGTATTAAAAGCCAGTCAGCTTCCTATGTGCATAATTCACATTCATGAGAGAGAGAGCTTTTCTTAGCTTCCTCACACCTTTGAACTCATTGGCATATATTTAGAGGATTATTTTATTGTTTATCTCTTTTTATATGAGAAGTTGGCTCAGAGTCTGCAGATATTTCTTTGTTTTGTTCTGCTCCCAGGTGTAAACATTGGAAACATCCAATTTCTGATTTGAAAATTGCTGACTGCCAATCCATGGGAGCTGGAGGGTGTTTTTTGTTTTTAAAGATTTTATTTACTTATTTTTAGAGAGAGGGGAACAGAGAGAGAAAGAGAGGGAGAGAAACATCCATGTGAGAGAGAAACATGGATGGGTTGCTTCCCATACGTGCCCCGACCAGGGATCGAACCTGTAACCTGGGTACGTGCCCTGACCAGGAATCAAAACGGCGACCTTTGGCTTTGTGGACAACGCCCAACCAACTGAGCCATGCTGGTCAGGATTGGAGAGTGTTCTAAAGCCCCTCCGCCATCACCCGGCTGTCTCCTCCGCAACATGAGCACAGTTTCAGCCTCACTTTCTTTTAATTAGCAAGGTTTTTGACCCACTGGTTTCCTGCTCGATTTCTGCTGGAGGCTCTAGGGCCCCTGCGGCTTTTGGTACAGATGACAGCAGAAACTCCAGAGTTGTGCATTTGACCATTGGGATTGTAATTTCTAAAATCCAGATGCCAGCGTTCCCGAAATCAAGGGGACAGAGGCCATAACCTGTGGAATAAGTCTCCTGAGTTAGCTATAACATTACTAGTCAGGTAAGGATGGATGAACCATCGACCCAACAGCCTGGGATTATTTTCTTCTTTGGAAATGTCTCCCCATTAATATCTGCGCTGTAGTTGATCCTACATGGCTGATTTCTTCTGGTTAATTCAGAGAAACATTTTCACCTTTCCAAATCCTGTTAGCCAATTTACAGGGGATTCACAGGGATTCAAAAAGAGCTTCTCAAACTCACTGGCAGCCAGAAAAATGCAAATGAAAGAAACACAGAGATGCCACACCTTGTACACATAAGATTGGCGAGTGTTTTACAGTTGACATTTCACTTACATATAGTTGTATAACAAATTACCCAAAAACTCTGGCAGTGTCCTTAAGATTCTTGGAATCCCTCTTATATAAAAGAGGGTCTAGGAGACATACCCTTAAATCTTCCTTACATCTCAAAATGGGAAAATGGTTTTACAATTGCATCCCTGACTTTGAGGATTTGCCTCAGAATTTAACCTGAGAACAAATTTTATTGGCAACACTTCAGATTTGATCTTTGCGTTTTCTTTGAGAACTTTTCGCTCGTCATAAAGACTACCCTGGATTTTCACATTTTCTCTAAGTTCTACTACAAAACTAAACAGTTCTTTCAGTAATTTGTCATTATATCTGTTTGTATTTTACCATAGGCAGCCAGAAGAAGACAAAGAATTTCATAATTCTGACTTCCTGGGGAAAATACTAATATTCTACTCCATTACTCTTGAGCCTTGAACAACTGAGGATTTTGAGTTTCTGAATACATGCCTGCAGATAGAGTTATCTTGTGAAACAATGAAGTATGCAAAAATCTTTGAGGAGTACAACATTTTAAACAAATTCACAGAAGGGAGTCACAAAAAACATTTATGTGAAGTTGAGTAAATAAGAAAAAATTCTCATTCTATTTGCTCTTATCTATTAAGCACCTACTTTTTTTGTTTCATAAATTACTTTATTGTTCAATTACAATTGTCTGCATTTTATCCCCTCCCCTCCCCCTACTCCATCCAAACACACCTCCTTCCCTTGCTTCCACCCTCCCCCTTGGTTTTGTCCATGTGTCCTTTATAGTAGTTCTGGAAAACCCTTCTCCCCACAATCCCCTCCCCCCTCCCCTCTGGCTATTGTTAGATTGTTCTTCATTTCAATGTCTCTGGTTATATTTTGCTTGCTTTTTTCTTTTGTTGATTATGTTCCAGTTAAAGGTGAGATCATATGGTATTTGTCCTTCATCTCCTGTGAGCACCTACTATTTACAATGCTTTCTTGAGGAACCTGGGGTTGGAACCAGACAAAAAAGACTGAGGCATAATCCTTGCTTTCAAATTGGATATTTCATGGAAACTGAACGAACTGAATATGTGATGACATATGGTTATATTCCAAGTGAGCACTCATCAAGTAATTGTTTTCCCAATTGTTTTCGTTACCGTAGATTCACATGTATAATCTTTCTTAATATGGGATCATTAATATTGAAAATAACTTATTTACAATATTAATCATTTGTGTAAAAAATGATTATTAATGTGAATTTAACTCATATCATCTGTAAAAAGTCAACTTATAAAAAAAGGCAACATTAAAAAATGCCAGGTGGTACAATATAATTCTGAAAGGTTCTACTTGGAAAAAATTAGGTTCTTATGGGGCTAGGCTATTTTCTGTTTCCCAGTCCTGTTCTTTTGCTTTTTCCTACAGTGTGACATAAGAGCATGAGATCTGAGGTCAGTAGGTCTGGGATAAATCCAGGATCTATCACTTAACATCTGTGAGACATTGGGTAGGTTACTGAATGTCCCTGTGCCTCAGTTTCTTCATGGTAAAATAGAGATAATACTTTACACCCCCAGCCCTTAATTCAGTGCCTGGCCAAGTTAAATGAATGTCATAAATCTTCCTGGTACACTGCTGACATTTAATGACAGATCTTCTTAACACAGCAGAGCAGCTGATTTCACCTTCCTTTACTTTCCTTCAGGTAACATCTTAGTTCCACTCTTATCAGCTCCCTTCTTGAGTAAACACCTGACAGAATCTCGCATGATCAGGTGTGAAGGAGTGCTTCACACTCCTGACCTCAGTCAGGTTTTCTGTTACTGTGAACTCCAGAACCTGGTCTGTGGTTTGAAGTGCAGGCTTGATCCTACATTACTCTCCTTTTTCAACTGTGACCTTCCCCTTGAGGTTAAATGAGAATCCAAGACGACAAATGTCAGGTTCAAGGATAGAATCCACTTGACACAGGTGTTATGTGTGGGGAGGGGACTCAGGGACAATGATCCAGGCAGAGGTCAGAGAAGGGGGTGTGGGTGTGAGAGCCCATTGCAAGTGGGAGAGGAGGGAGAGAAGTTACTGGAAATCATAGCCTGCCAATATTTGTCAGATTGTCATCTTTATTATCTGAATGGTCTCTTTTGTCCTGCTGTAATTTTGCAACGACGTAGTGTTACCTCTGCTAGTTATGAGAAGGCAGGATTTTCTCAAATCCAATGCTGATGGAAGAGATATAGCAAGAGATACCATCGATTCAACATGCCTTATGAAAAGCAGTGTAGCTGTGCGAATGAGTCCAGGGACTTCTGCTTTACAACGGATATCTGAAACCCAGGGCATCTTTTTCCTTTGGGCAAAGGAAAATATGCCACACAGAAAATAAGTGTAATGTGTTAAAAGGTAACTCTAGGATATAAAGTTGAGCTGTTGGTTTGGAAAGTGGTATCCTTTCTGTACAGATGGTTTTTTTTGTTCAAACAGAGCTAAACAGGGTATGTTATGGGTTAATAATTTCATAACGATTAAAGTGAATATCAGAACTTACTGTATAGTGAGAAGCTTATAAGAACTTACAGAGCCAGCAAATAACTTTAATAAGCCACTCATGTAAGTATATTCCTACAGGAAGAAGACATGTCAGACCACAGACTCTCTTTAAGAAGTTCCAACACACCTTGGATTCAAATGATATGGCGCCTGTGTGTTCTCTGAGGCCAGGACTGGAAAATGTGTTTCCGTGGGCAAGTGGGGAAACTGATATCTTCATAAAAGACATGTAAAACTGAAAGTTCTCTGAGGATTTAAAAAACTTTTTAAAAAGATTTATTTATTTTTAGAGAGGGGGAAGGGAGGGAGAAAGAGGAGAGAAACATCAGTTGGTTGCCTCTTGCTGCACTCCAACCGGGGAAGAGGCTGGCAACCAGGCATGTGCCCTGATTGGGAATCGAACTGGTGACCTTTCGCTTTGTGGGACAACGCTCAACCAACTGAGCCATGTTAGCCAGGGCTCTACACATTTTCTTGAAACTATCATTGCTACATCTTTTCTCCCTCTCCAAATAGCTCACTCTGATAAAGTTCATCAACCAACATAAATGTCAGTGAATCGATGAGTGAAATGATGATTATCTGTTAAATTGAATTCTCTGTCCATTAGCCAGTGGTATTCAGTTTTCCTCCCCAAGATCTGGAATAGCAGGAATTTTTCAATGACCTGATTTGGTGGCCTTGTCTCTGCAACACTAACTGCTGAAGTGCCTGCCTCCAGCACAGGCAGCTCCTCTGATAATGGCTGGGGCTACAAGTGTCCCGGATGTCACTGGTGGCATCTTCGGAAATTAAATGCATATTTCCACAGAACCATGATCTAGCAGTTGTATTTTATAGTAGGATTAGAAATAAACTTAAGCACCGAGAGACTGAATATACAAACAATGGCCAGGCTATCTATAAAAATACAACTTTGACACACAACCTGCAGCAACGTGCCCAAGAAACCAATTCTTTTATCTCCACTTAACTCAGGGAGTCAGCTTTGTAGGAGGTCCGATGGAATCTTCAGGGACAATCTAGGAAGCTAAACAATAACTTCTATAACAATAGGCCCCAAATGATAAGGACTTATTAATAAGTGGCACCTTCTCTAACTTTTGTCCCTACTTCCATCTTAGGAACAACCAGAGGTCAAATATGCATCTCTAACCAATCACATATACTTATCCTGCTTCTAGTTAGCCACCTACAGCTCTAGCACACCAACAGCCTTCAATCAAGGCATACCTGAGGCCTTCTCTCTTCTTTTTCCACACTAGGCTCTCCCATTCCTCTGCCTTTGATTCTGCCAGGGCACAAATGATAGTGGCTGACTCCCCTGCTATATGGAATGTACTGAATAGTCTTTTTCTCATTTGGTTAGTTTTTATTTCCACAGCACTGTGGTTTAAATTTATTTTTAAAAAGACTTTACTTATTTTTAGAGATAGGGGAAGGAAGGGAGAGACAGAAACACCCTGTGTGAGCGAGAAAACTGATGTGTGAGCGAGAGATACATTGACTCTCTCACATCCCAGCTGGGGACCTGGCCTGCTACGCAGACATATGCTGACTGGAAATTGAACTGGCGACCTTTCATTTCACAGGCCTGCACTCAGTCCACTGAGCCAGCCACACCAACCAGGGAAGCACTGTGGTTTAAGTAGGCTTTGTAGGCCAGCTGGTTTCCAAATCGTTTAACTATCATTCATTCATTTATTCATTCACTGAAGGAATATTTACTAAAAGCTTTAATATGAGCCACGTTCCTTGCTAGGCACAGGGGCAAATGGAAAAAAGGTACAGTCCCTACCTTCAAGGACAGTAGCATGACAACTGAGGAGATGAATGTGAATGATGCAGCAACCAAGGCAATGGGCATTATCGTGCTGGGGCAGTGGTTCCCAAAATGTGGCACACTAACTACTGGTTACATGAGATAACTTCCGAGAAGCTGTAAACGGTTGAACATTTTTATTTTATTTTATTTTTTAATATATTTTATTGATTATGCTATTACAATTGTCCCATTTCCCCCCTTTCCTTCCCATTCCCCACCATTTAGTTTTTGTCCTTCGGTCATACACATAAGTTCTTTGGCTTCTATATTTCCTATACTATTCTTAACCTCCCCCTGTCTGTTTTCTACCTACCATTTATGCCACTTTTTTTCTGTACTTTATTCTCCTCTTTCTCCCTCCCACTCCCCTGTTGATATCCCTCCATACCTTATATAAATCCCTTTTTTTTTTTTGAGTGGCGGGTACGACCCTTTATTATGCGCGCGGGCCCAGAGGAGAGATTCCAACTCCAAATTCTGAGCCCCGAACAAAGGAGAGGTAGTCTGTTATGTATGTACAGGCAGGGGTGGGAAACTACGTGGCAAAAGCGGATTACAGGAGCCAGGAGCAGAAGTTAGGTTAGCTACCTTATTTGGGAGACAACAGAGCACAGAGGCTTGGGATGAAGGTTACAGAGTACAAGAACATTCAGAGATAAAACCTGGAGGTTGTACATCATTCGCCCCTCCCTTTTGCAGGCGGGAGGTGTTTCTGCGGTTCAGCAGCACGGAGGTTGCCTGTAACAACTTCACTGGAATTTCAGCCCCAAAAGTTACAGTGCTTTCTGACACTGGTTGTGTCAGGGGACTGTTGACCCTCCCCAAGGGCTTTAATTTCTTTCCACACTGTCTTATTGGCTTCTCTCTGACCTGCCAGCAGCTCTTCACAGACACTCATTATGGTATTGAAACAGATAGTGGGATGAGAATGAAGGACAAGCATCAACTGCCTTCTCGGTTTGAAACTTAGACTGCACGTGAGAGGACTCCTGGTCCAAGACAGGAGGGAGGTGGTATCAGAGAAAAGAGGTTCTGCCCAATGTGGTCAGGGCAGGGCTGTTGGCAGCTTCCGTTAGTTCTGTTGGGGAAGGCCAGTGGCAGTTGGCAGTTAGTTCTGAATCTGAGCTGAGGATGCTGGGGTGGATTTTCAAGTGGCCCTTACATCCTGAGCCTAGTTTGTGCTCAGGGAAGCAGAATAGCAGGGAGAAGAGATAGTCACTAGTAATGCCATAATCTCTTGCTAGTTTTGGGCTACCATATGCTTCCCAAACACTTTAGCCAACATGCTAAGCAATCCAACTTTCCATCTCTTCCCCATTTCTTCACGGTAGAGGTTCTTGCTGGTAAAGCAGTAGCTGAAAAGTGGGAAAGAATAAAGGGTTATGAGAGCTGTCCTAGCTATTCCACAAAAAGCTTTGTTGGAATTAGGTTATGATCTCTGAGTCTCAGCTAGGTTTGTTGCTAACTTATTGGCTCAAGAATTAGTAGAGGAGGTGTTTATAAATGCTTGATGCTTGTTGGTTGGATTAACAAACAGCTAAATGAAATTTTATCTGACAGAAAGAATTGCGTTTACCAGCACAAAAGTGAAGAAAACCCCAGCACCTCAAGCCACATGTGCTGGAAAAATGCCAGACTGTCAGCCCCAGGGAAGAGTGAGCAAGATGAAGCCAGTCCTATATAAATAAGTCCTATATGAATGAATAAGTCCTTGGCAGGGAACTTCCCTCCTCCTTTCGTTGCTCTCGATTCCACTGCGGCGCTAAAAAATCCATCACAGGCAGTCATCAAAAGAGCAACAACAGGAGATAGAAGAATCATTCTTTGCTGTGGTCATTTAGAGGTTTCCTGGAAACCTGGCTGATTGTCCCAACACCACTGTTCCATGAGCATAGTGGAGACAAGCTTGGGCTCTGAAATCCATGAACTCCAAACTTGAATCCAGGGTTCTCTTACTAGATGTGAGACTTTAGGCCAATTACTTAACCTCACTGAACCTTAATTTCCTCAATCTGTAAAATGGGAATAATACTGTGTAAGCACTGAACATGATGTCAGGAATATTGGTAGTGCTGAAAGATTGGTTTTCTTCCCCCCATTCTGTTATTCCTTTCTTTCTCTTCCTTGCCATAACTTCTAATCACATCGTTGCCATTTGCAGAATTTTTGAACACGTTATATGAATGTCCTCTTCATTTGGTTTGAGGTCCTCTTGAATCACCAAAATGGTTGAATTCATCATTTCATGCTGCAGCTTCGTGGTCTGGGGCACTTCCTCGAACACATGTGTGAATACTCGAAGGGCTAATGCAATCTTGAGTGGATCAGAGGACTCCATGGTCTTTGTAATCAATGATACCAGCTTATCCTGGTATAACTTGGTGAGGATTAAGAAAGCCCTCACGGCGAGGCTGTGGTTCTCTACAGATTTAGGGTCTGATGGCTCTATTTTTTTTGTTCAGCTGTTCAAACAGCATGCCTGTAATGTTTTCCTGCCGGGATTCCAAGTTCATGCCTCCGCAGCCGCTGAGAGCCAGAGCATCCACGAGTTGCCAGATGCACTGGGAAATGTGGAAAGGCATCACTTCGGTGGACATCAGTCATTAGCCGTCGGGTTAACCGGTTCACTTGGTTCTTGAGTGTGGATGGTGACATGAGATGGAACACATTGCCAACAATCTCCAGAACTTGCTCTGTCACCTTGTCTTTGTCCTTTAAAGTCCACCGGTTGAAGATAACCCGGAAAGTGAGATCGGCCCTGAAGGACAGCTCATTTTCAAAGATGGCCATCACTTTCTCATGCCCAGTGCACGGATGTTTCCAGGCACATCTGACCAGTCCGTAGAGTGCATGACACATCGCCAACATGTTGTCCTCCTCCTGGGCCATCCTCAGAAGTAACAAAATACATTGCCATATGTACCCAATTAAGAGAGCAGAACCTCGGGAGCGGCGGAGCTCTCCAACTGCAATCAGGAGGCTCCTTGGGGGCAGACAGTGAGCATATTTTTTATCCCACAGCTTCTTGAAGAACATTTGTGGGTTCTTGGGCACCACAACCATTGTGCTCAGGTAGTTGACGATGACATCTACCAACTCCAGACATACTTCACATTCTACATACTCGTGGATGATCTTGATATTCAGTAACTGGAGTTTGTAAAATATGTCTTCTTCTGAGAACTGATCAGCACGTTGGACTGCTTCCATCAATTCCACAATGTCTGTGCTTAGGGTATACTGTTTTGTCCTCTGCTTGGGATCCACCTTACGTCTAAACATCTCCATTAGCTGTTTTTTTCTCCTCATCAGTCTCATACTCTGAGAGGACCAGCTCCTCCTCCCCACATGCTAGCTGCTCTGGCGGCTCGGCCTCTGTTCCTGCGGCCAGCATGTCCCTGCTGAGGCTGAGGAGACACTTGATCTCTTCTTCCAGTCTCTGTTCAGGAGCACTTTGGCTGCATACTTGAGCTGTGATGGAGTAGCAGCAGGTGTTCTTCTCGCTTCTTTATCCTGATCCGTTCCTTCAGTCGATCCACCAGGTCCCTTTCTTCTTTCTTCTTCACAAACTGAGTTACCCAGTCAGGTTCTCCAGCAGGCCTCAGGGTGACTGGGGGCTCTGGACAAGAGGATGAAGTAAACAGGGGCTGGTCCTTCCCATCATTTAAGGGGGCAGTTCCAGTTTCAAGGAGATGTGCGTCTTCTTGCCGTTTCTTCTGTTCAAAGTCACGGGGCCAGGTAAGAGTCCCAAATCCTTGAGTCAAATAAGACTTAAGGATTTTCTCCTGGAGTTTGCCCTTTTGCACTTCATTTCTCCTGGTCCTCGGCTTTGTTACCAGGCCGTATGATGCTCACCCTGTTTGCGGGAAGAGCAGCTCTGCTTCAGGGAAGGCTGGTGAGGCATCAGAGGGCACGTGGCTTAATTCAGAATCATGGCCCCCTTGGGCCACACCAACCGCCCCTTATATAAATCCTTTTAACATTTCATACAATAAAGGTTGGGTGATGATGAACTCCTTGAACTTGACCTTATCTGAGAAGCACTTTATCTGCCCTTCCATTCTAAATGATAGCTTTGCTGGATAGAGTATTCTTGGATGTAGGTCCTTGCCTTTCATGACTTGGAATACTTCTGTCCAGCCCCTTCTTGCCTGAAAGGTCTCCTTTGAGAACTCAGCTGACAGTCTTATGGGAATTCCTTTGTAGGTAACTGTCTCCTTTTCTCTTGCTGCTTCTAAGATTCTCTCCTTATTTTTAACATTTTTACTTTAATAGCTGTAAACTTGAACACAGATTAGAAAAAGAAGCCCACCAAACCCATGAGTTCACAGATGCTCTGGGATGAGTCTGTATCCATCAAAATCTAGTCAGGAGATAAAACCCTCCCTTATCTCAACAGAGGAAATTCAATATAAATGATTGTTAATTGGGTATTAAAGAACTAAAAAAGCAAAAAGAGAACATTTTAAGGTATCTTGCAGGAAGCTGTCACTCTTAGGGGAAAAAAAATGAAATTGTTCAATTTTAGGAGACTGGAGAGATCCCAGAGAGCAGAAACTCAGGGTAAGGTTAGTATTAGTACCTGAGCTGAATGGGGATGGGGGAGTCCTATGGGCCAGGGTCCTGGGCAGACACTTGAGGAAGGAGCACCAAGTAGTTGGTATCAATGACTGTTATTGAAACACCAGCTTCTGCTGGGGTGAAGACATGTCTTGGGGTGACAAAGGAACAGGAAGCAAAGAGAAAGAAGCAGACAGAAAGGGCCAAGCTCCTCCTTCCTCCTCTGGGCTTGCCATCTCCATCTGGGTCTCCATTCGCTGATCCCAATAAGGAGGCAGCTGGTAAAGGAGAAACAGGGCTTGCTGAATCCCAGCCCAGCACCAAAAGCTGTATGGAAGGGTGAGTTTGAGTCTGAGAAACAGGTTCATTATCTACTACAGTCTGTCTCCTTGGGCCGCTCAGCATCCACATGCATGCATTTCTAAACATAATTAAACAAGAAAAACAACTCCTTATTTTTACTTAACAAGTTGCAGTCATCCTTTGTATAAAAGATCTTCTCACCCTTTCTCCAAAATGAGGAGACAAAGTCCCAGCAGACATCATGGCAGTTTCTGGGAAACAGTCGCACTATTCATCTCATCTCCTGACCATGTAACTCACCCTACATAGAATTTGGTCACAGACCCATTTGAATATTGTTATTTCAAGACTAAATAGCAAAGTAACCCTCTAAATCCCATATACAGTAAGAGAAATTAGAAGAAATTAGTACACACACCAAGGAAGAAATTATGCATAATTGCTCAGTAACTTGTAATTGGTCACAAGGTTGTAATTAATAAGCTTAATTCTTCCTATTCACATTCCATGTTTCCTCATTCCTCAGCCAGGATCTCTGATTATCAGGGTTTATACCTTGTAAGGTAACCCAAAACCTCATTGCCTAAAGGGTCTAAATCAGCCCTTCCCAGTGTGGTTCAGTGGATTGGGCATCGGCCTGTAAACTGAAAGGTTGTGGGTTCTATCCCTGATCAGGCACATACGAGAAGCAACTGATTGGTATTTCTCTCTCACATCGATGTTTCCCTTTCCCTTCCATCCCCTTTCTTAAAATCAATAAACATGTTCTCAGGTGAGGATTAAAAAAAAAGGGGGTCCAAATCATTCCTGCCTGTTTGAGGCAGTTCTATTTTCCCATCGAAGTTTGTCACTGGGCATGGAAGTGCTAAGAGACGCCCCTGGGTTCCATATATCATTCTCCAGCACTCACTGGGTAGGAACAGCACAGATACCTCTTTGTTCTCCTGCACTAGCCACGAGAGTAAATGCCTTTGTCTATTGTTTTAGTGGCAAAATTTCCAGATTGTTTCAATTCCTGTCCTAATACTGTTGTGACCCCTGGTGGGAGCACTTCTCGCTTGGGAAGTCAGACCTCCAAACAGCTAAAAATTAAGAGATGGGAAGCAAAACATTTTTGAGTGTATTACTGGATAAAAGAGTGAGAGGAGCCACTTTCCTGCCTCTGCTTGATTCCAGGCCACATATGAGGTCTGCCCAGAAGGTATCCAGCCATGTAATATGAAAAATAGACATTTATTGAAGAATACACAAGAAACATTGTACATAGGACAATGACATCTCAGTTCCCTTCAAAGTAGGCACCTTGTGACCTCACACAGTTCTCCCAATCACCATCTGCTGGCCCATCGTAGTTTCCTGAATCTCACTAACAATCTGAAATTTCTTCTTTCCAAGGTGATTTTAGTTTTAGGAAAAGCCAGAAGCCACAGGGTGCCAAACCTGGGCTGTAGGGGGACAAATGACATGGGTGATTTGATGTTTTGCCAAAAAACTCTGCATGAGACATGATGCGTGAGCAGTCACTTTGTCATGATGAAGCTGCCAATCACCAGTTGTCCATAGTTGTGGCCTTCTGAATCATCCAAACAGTTTTCAAGGAGGAATGTTCAAACTTAACGCAAAATCTGATGCAGATTTGTTGCTCTACTAGCTCGGTCAGTTTGAATGTGAGGGCCACACAGTATAGATGCTCACTCAATGGCTTCTACTGCCTCCCACTGACTAGTACAATGAAGTCCTCAATTGTTCATGCAAGCACATTCCAGTCCACTCTCCTTGGCTGCCAGATTATGTCAATGTTCACAAACAGTTCCATTATATTAACAATGGTTGGACTTTTTCAGACAGACCTTGTATCCTGACTACAATCAGAGCAACAGCCCCATTAAACGGTCACTGATTCAAGGGTAAATTACATTTTGTAAGATGGAGTTTTGTACTCTACCTAGGGCCATAACTGAGTCTTAAGTAGACCATTCCACCTTTGTATTGTACCCGTTGCTCCTGTCTGTAGGGCATGGGCTAAGACCAGTGAATTCCAGAGGCACAAGTTGACTGCCACATTTCCTTTACAGTAAAATGGGTTTGTCTATCAAAAGTAATGCTCTGCAAAATGAGGGTGAATGACATTCCCTAAATTAATGGATTGTGGTGCTAGCAGAGCATGGGTAAGAACTTCTGACTTCTGCCCCAGGATGTAGAGAGCTGGAGCATTCATTGCCTTACTATCATAATGAGAAAAGAGCCAGATTAACTTCAAATTCACAACTTCTTTCATAATTCACCTGAGAGCTGAGGTCACAGAACAATCAAAATTCAAGGAGATTCAGAGCCCTGGCTGGGTGGCTCAGTTGGTTGGAGCATCATCCAGTACACTGAAAAGTTGTGGGTTTAATTCCCAGTCAGGGCAGATACTTGGGTTGTGGGTTTGATCACTGGTTGGGGTCCCAGTCAGAATGTGCATGGGAAGCAACTGATTGATGTTTCTCTCTTTTTTTTCCCCCTATACTATTCTTAACCTACACCTGTTTTCTACCTACCATTTATGCTACTTATTCTTTGTACCTACCCCCCCCCATTAATAACCCTCCATGTCTTTGATAAATCCCTTTAACATTTCATATAGTAAAGGCTGTGTGATGAACTCCTTGAACTTGACCTTATCTGAGAAGCTCTTTGTCTGCCCTTCCATTCTAAATGAAAGTTTTGCCAGATAGAGTAATCTTGGATGTAGGTCCTTGCCTTTCATGACTTCATATACTTCTTTCCAGCCCCTTCTTGCCTGTAAGGTCTCCTTTGAGAAATCAGCTGACAATCTTATCGGAACTCCTTTGTGGGTAACTGTCCCCTTTTTTCTTGCTGCTTCTAAGATTCTTTCCTTATCTTTAATCTTGGGTAATGTCATTATGATGTGCCTTGGTGTGTTCCCCTTTGGGTCCCACTTCTTTGGGACTCTCTGAGCTTCCTGGACTTCCTGGAAGTCTATTTCCTTTGCCAGATTGGGGAAATTCTCTTTCATTATTTGTTCAAATATGTTTTCAATCCCTTGGTCTTCCTCTTCTCCTTCTGGTACCCCTATAATTCGGATGTTAGAATGTTTAAAGATGTCCTGGATGTTCCTAAGCCTCTCCTCATTTTTTTGAATTCTTGTTTCTTCATTCGTTTCTTGTTGAACGCTTTCTTCTTCCTTCTGGTCCATTCTGTTAATTTGAGTCCCAGTTTCCTTCCCATCCCTATTGGTTCCCTGCATATTTCCCCTCATTTCGTTTAGCTTATCCTTCATTTTTTTATCTAATTTTCGACCAAACTCAACCAATTCTGTGAGCATCCTGATTACCAGTGTTTTGAACTGTGCATCTGATAGGTTGGCTATCCCTTTGTGGCTTAGTTGTATTTCTTCTGAAGTTTTCATCTGTTCTTTCATTTAGGTTATTTTTTTGTTTTTCCCCCTCAGCACGCCTGCTACGTATAAGGGGGCGGTGCCTCAGGTGTTCACCAGGGCAGGGCAACCCACATCATTGTGTTGTGATGCTATCTATGGGGAAGGGGTCTGAGAGGGAACAATGGCACTTGCTCTGCTCTCTGTTGGCTTCCAGTCACTTCCCCCACTACCCACAAGCAAATAGGGCCCTTCTAGTGCTGATTCCCACACGGGAGGGCCTGTTCTAGGACCCTGTGGGTCTCTCCAACAAACTCCCCTGTGAGGCTGGGAATTCTTCCTGCTGCCACCTCAACCCCCACAGGTGTTTTCAATTGGTAGTTTGAGGCTTTATTTCCCCATGCTGAAGCACTGGGCTGTGAGGTCTGCTCCACTCCTCGACTTTTTCCTCCTGGTTTATCTGCGTGCGAATGTGGGACCATCTGCTCCACCGGCCTCAGTCCTTCCAGGTCCAGGTCCACTAGCCATGGTTTGTCCAGCAAGCTGTAGTGTTGCATGCCTCGCTTCACAAACCGCCTTCTCACTGCGTGCCAGGCTCTGCCCCGCCTACTGGTCAGGATGAATGTTTTTAACTCTTTGGTTGTCGGACTTCCGTAAAGTTCTATTTTCTGTCAGTTCTGGTTGTTTTTTGTTTTTAAATTGTTGTTGTCTGTCTTTTGGTTGTGCAAGGAGGCACAGCGTGTCTACCTACGTCTCTATCTTGGCAGGAAGTCCAGACTACATATCCTAATGTTTCTCTTTCTCTGTCTCCCTTCTTCTCTATTAAAAAAAAAAATCAATAAATAAAACTATCTTCAGGTGAGGATTTAAAAAAAATTAAGGAGATTAAGAGAGAGAGGAGACACATACCCTATTTAGTTGCTAGAAATACAATGAAATGAAGTCCCAGGTAGATAGCTCCAGACAGACATATACACATATACACTAAATTCCACAGGCTACTGTATTTACTATTTAGAATAAATAAATAGACTACGAGATAGTCTGGTTGGTGGTGAATTCCACTCAGCTACACTATGAGAAACTGATGATTGGTTTGGACCCATAGGAATCAATTTGTTATGGTTCAGTCTAATAAAGCACCACATTCTAAATTAGTGGCTGATTTTTTAAAGTTCCAATATTGAATTAGACTAAATCTATTACTTGAAAGTAAGAGAATAGAAAAAGTATATGAAAACAGATGTTGATTACAGAACATATTTTTTTATTAAAGGTTTTAACATCAAACCCCCTCATAATTCTATAAATTTACAATGACTTGGTAACATGCAAATACTTCAGACCAAAGAAACATGTTTGTTCTTGATGAATTTATATACAATAAATTCTCATGATATTTGATTCTAAAATGTATGAACTGGCTTGACATTATTAGTAATTTAAAGTAAAATGTAAACATAAGGACGATTTAAACACTGGTATCAATTTATGAGTCAATTTAAGGTCAGTGACTGTACAGATTTATTAAAAAACAATCTGGGGTCACAAAATTTTTAGGAAGCAACCATGTACCTTTGTACATTTGAAGATCAAGGGCTAAAAACCCACTATTGATGAATACCATTAAACAAAGGATGTACAACATCCATCACACATCTGTTTCAAGAACAGCATGTTTCCAAAATTACACATTTCTTTACAAATAAACATTACAATATTACTAACTATAGAGAAACCACTGGAATGAGTTCCAAAATATGTTAACACTCATAAGTCATTCCTGAGTTGTATCTTAAGGCGTCCATTTTAATCTTGAGGCTTTAAGAACATCTTCTTTACTTTAATTGGTTTTAAATCTCCATTTTCATCTTCTTCATAATTGGCACGGTCTCTTTTTTTGACAAATTTTTTTCCAATTGTCCCCACCAAAGTCTCATATCTGTTAAGATGATATAAATAGCACAAGTTGAATTTCAAATAAAAAGGTAGGAATAAGTCTTGTCAAGAATGCAACAAAGAACAAGAACTATGTTTATTTCAAATAAAAACTATGATTAAAATAAGCCATCTGAGTTAAAAACTTATGCACTTCTCTAAGAATGATTAAATTCTCCTGTTTTTTGTTTTTGTATTATTCTAAGTAAATGGAGGTATATATTTAAAATATGTATTGGAAGCAGCACTGGAAATAGGCCCTCAATTGCCACCCTGTGACAGGTTTGAAGCCACCCCATGTCATGTTAGAGAAAGCAGAAACAGTCATCTTCCTGCTGGGGAAGACCACAGTATACGAGGAGTGCACATGTGAGAGCCAATGAATGCTGGGCCCACATTACAAAGCTGTTCCAAGGTAACAGTTACCTTCTAGCCATCTCTTCATCTGACACATCAAGCTCCACTGTTTCATCTTCAACAACTTCTTCTTTGTTCTTAGAATTCATCTGAATCATTAATTTCTGAAAAATACATCAACAGTGGCTATCAGGGCTGAAAAAGGTTTAGGAAAGAACTAGTGTCAAATGTATTTGAAGGAAGAACAAGTCAGAATCTATAGGACTAGCAAAAATTCATCAGGGATTCTCTGTAATACTTTATTCCACAATGTGTTAACACACATCAGCTCTGAATTAAAAACATAAGACAAAGCTCCACTAGATTAAACTTGTTAATAGGTTATAATTGCATTTCAGATCATACATCTTATAATTAGCTACTTATATCTAAAGCAGATACACTGCAACACCCAAGTGTGGTGATTAAAAATTGGGAGGGGTATCTCAGCTACAGAGGTCCTCATGGAGGAGTAAAGGGTCCCAGCTCCACACCAAGTCCCCCGACCCCTGGGTTCCCATGCTGGGAAGTTCCCATAACTTCTGGCTGTGAGGCTGAGCTGGACAAAAGGCTACTGGAGTTCCAGGCCTTCCTTTTAAAGGGCCATGCATGGACTTACTTGGACTCATTCACTCTGAGTTCCAGCTATGGGGAAGTAGCTCAAAAGGCTTCAAAAACATGTGGGGAGGAACTGAATGTCTGGCATCAGGATGAAAGCTAGAAAGGCAGCTTTCTCCAAGACAGAAGTGCTGACAGAGGCCATTGTTCCTTTGCTGAAACTTCCTCCACAACAGAGCCAGCAGGTGGGCACTATGAGTCTCTATCCAACTGGCTAACACTGTTCTCCCTACCCTGGTGATTCTGTGACCCCACTCTACCCAACTTGTGGGCCCACCCAAGCCCTTTCCAGTGGTTCTTCCATACAAACAGCCTATCCTTGCTCATGCTGTGGACTGTCCCATAATCTCTCAAACAAGCAGTATCTGGCCTCAGCATGCCCTGTACTTCTTGCTAAGTGGCCCCAGCCCCAACATTAGCAGCAGTTGACCTTGGTCTGCAGCTTGGCCTCTCCCAGGCTCCTCCAAGCCCAGCACAAGTAAGAGTCATCTGTAGATAGCTCTGTAATTCATGCTGTGACCCCCACAGGGCACAGGAAGCTGCTGGCCTTGGCTCATACCTTCTGGGAGGCTCCAGGGCCAGCTCAGTGGACAGCTTTCAGACCATGCCAAATTACAACCCAACCACCTTCATGATTGACGCACTCAAGAGGTAGACTCAATGGACACCAGAGACCTACTGAAGTGAGTCCTGCTTTGGGGGTAGACCCCTGCACAGCAGATTGTCCACGGTGGTCTTGGCCAGACCTTGAAGCTGACCGAACTGGGGGTAAATCCCTCCCACTGACATGCCAATAGCAATCAAGGCTCAGCTACAACAGGAAGGTGCACACAGCCCATCTGGGGTACACAGCTGGAGTGCCCGGCTCCGGGGGCTGGGGAGACTGCACCACTGGACCCTACAGGATATCTACTACATAAGGACACTTTACCAAGACCAGGAGATGTAGCAGGTCTACCTAATACATAGAAACAAACACAGGGAGGCAGCCAAAATGAAGAGACAAAGAAACGCATTCCAAATGAAAGAACAGAATAAAACTCCAGAAAGAGAAAACAAAATGAAGCCAAGCAATCTACCAGATGCAGAGTTCAAAACACTGGTTATAAGATCAATGAACTGAAGGGAAGAGTGGATGAACTTAGTGAGAACTTCAACAAAGAGATAGGAAACATAAAAATGGAGAAAGAAAACATAAAAAGAACCAACCAGAAATGAAGAATACATGAACTAAAATGAAGAATACATTACTGGGAATCAACAGTAGAGTAGATGAAGCAGACATTAAAGTCAGCTATTTGGGAGATAAGGAAGCAAAAAACAAACAGAACAGCAAAAGGAAAAAAGAATACAAAAAAAGAAGGATGGTATAAGGAACCTCTCTGGGACAACTTCAAGCATGCCACCATTCACATCATGGGGGTGCCAAAGGAGAATAGAGAGAGCAAGGAACTGAAATCCTATTTGAAAAAAAATGACGACAGAAAACTTCCCTAATCTGGTAAAGGAAACAGTCATAAAAGTCCAGGAATTGCAGAGCCCAAACAAGAATCCAAAGAGGCCTACACCAAGACACATCATAATTAAAACACCAAAGGTTAAAGGCAAAGAGAGAATCTTAAAAGCAGCAAGAGAAAAGCAGTTAGTTACCTATAAGGGAGCTCTCATAAGACTGTCAGTTCATTTCTCAACAGACATTTAGGCCAGAAGGAATTGGCGCGAAATATTTAAAGTGATGAAAATCAAGGACCTACAATCAAGGTTACTCTAGCCAGCAAAGCTATCATTTACAATAGAAGGACAGATAAGAGCTTCCCAGACACAAAACCCTCCAAACTAAAGGAGTTCATTATCACCAAAACAGTATTTCAAGAAATGTTAAAGGGACTTCTTTAAGAAGAAAATAAAGATAAAAATATAAATAATAACATGGCAATAAATACATATCTATCAATAATTATGTTAAATGCAAATGGATTAAAAGCTTCAATCAAAAGACATGTGGTGGCTGAATGGATATGAAAACAAGACCCTTACATATGCTATCTACGAGAGACTCACCTCAGATCGAAAGACGCACACAAACTAAAAGAGATGGAAAGAGATAGTTCATGAAAATGGAAAAAAAACAAACAAAAAAGTTGGGGTAGCAATGTTTATGCCACACAAAATAGACTTTAAAACAAAGGCTATACCAAGAGACAGAGAAGGACCCAGCAATTCTGAGTATTTATTCAAAGAAATTGAAAACAGTAAATTGAAAAGAGATATATCCATATGTTAATTGCAGCATTATTTACAATAGCCAAGATACAGAAGCAACCTAAGTTTCTGTGAGTGGATAAAGAAATGGTGCATATATATAATGGAATACGACTGAACCATAACAAAAAATCTTGCCACCTGCAAAGACATGGATGGATCTACAGGGTACTGTGCTGACTGAAATAAGTCAGACAGAGAGAGACAATGCAAGATGATTTCACTTACATGTGGAATCTAAAAAACAAAATAAACAAATAAATAGAACAGAAAAGACTCATAGATACAAAAAAACATTTTGATATTCGCCATATGGGAGGAGAATTAGGTGAAAAAGGTGAAGAGATTAAGACAAATTTGTAGTTATGGAATAGTCATGGGGATGTAAAATACAGCATAGGCAATATAGTCAATATTATTATAATAACTGTGTATATATAGTCAAGTGGTACTAGATTTATTAAGGTGATCACTTTATAAGTTCTATAAATGTCTAATCACTGGGCTGTACAGTTGAAACGGATATATTACTGTACATCAATTGTAATTTAGAATAAAAAATTATTTTAAAAAAATGGTAAAAAAATAAAGCAGACACACCTAACACATTCTAGTGAGTAGGGGAAAGAAAAAGTAAACTTTCAGATTTCCTCCAAACTTCCCGTCTTTGAGTCAAATGGAAGAAATACTGCAGTAAGAGAAATTTTAAATGCATTTTTTTGGATGGAGATGGTGGGGGGAGTGAATAGTTGGATGGAAGAACTGGAAAGCTGGCACTGGTACAATGGGGAGGAACTGCTTAACTGCCAAACATGAGGATGGATAATGCATCCCGTATGATGTCCATGTGGGTCTCTCCTCCATCTTTTTTCCCCTCACATTAACCTTTAATTGATAGTCCCCCTCTGACAGATTTTATTTTTACTGTACAATACTTTCTTTATAGCAAAGGTGGAACAAGGAAAGAAAAGCTGATGGGAAACCAGTCTCAATTAGCTTTTCTCAATTAACACTTAAAGGACTGAAGATAAAATAATTTTGGGAACACAAGCTCTGGGAGGGTATACACTTGGGTTCCCTGCTGCATTTCCAGTGTCTCAAGAAGGCTGATGCACCCAGATACGGAATATGTATTTACTGACGAAATAAACTTTATGCTAGGTTTCACTAGAAACACATACAATATTAAACATGTTCTAAATACACCCTGTTTATATTAAAGTAAGTGCTCTCAAGCTGGTATCATTCTTTTCATAACCAGGTAAATCAAACTTTTCTCACATTTCATGACAGCTCATATCTGCAAGCCAAACAATTCAAAACCTCTCCCCAGAGAGAATGTACTCAATGGTGCTAGTAATTAATGCCATTTTCTAGTGACCTCTCACATCAAAATTTGAGGGCTGAATCAACTCCTTTTCTCACATCTTAGACATGCTTTGAAGTTCCTGTCTACCCACAGTCCAGTTTTTGGGCATCACACACTTATTTCTGCTTTTTTTTTCTCCTTTGCTCCACTGCCCTCTTTCTTTTCCTAATCTAAAGCTTTATGCAGGCCAAAGCAAAGAAAGCATATATTAAAAAACAAATACTTTTAGTGTTGATTTTGTATACATTTATCATACCCCTTCAAAAAAACAGGGGAGGGGAAGAAAACTAATAATCTTTAAAATAAACTCTGGTAATTAACTTGGTTAGCTATGGTAGTCTACAGGCACTCTCAGAGAAGTGGTTTTCAACCAGGAAGAGTCTGCTCACCAGGAGACCTTTGGCAATGGCTGGAGACACTGTTGGTTGTCACAAGTGGCGTGTGTGCTCTGTGTAGTATGTGTGTACACACACACTGTTAGTATCTAGGGAGTATAAGACAGAGACCAGGAATGCTGCTAAACAGCCTACAATGTGCAGGACAGACTGCCCTTCCCCCAAATGACCTAACTCCGTATGTCAACAGTGTCAGGGCTGTCCTGGCTAGGTGACGCAGGTGGCTGAAGCATCACCCTGTACACCAAAAGGTTGTGGGTTTGATTCCTGGTCAGGGCATAAATCTAGTTGCGGGTTTGATCCCCAGTTGGGGCAAATATGGGAGGCAACCAATCGATGTTTCTCTCACATCAATGTTTCTTTCTCTATTTCTCTCTCATTCTAAAAGAAATTTAAAAAAAACGTCCTTGGGTGAGGATTAAAAAAAAAAATAATAATAATAATTAAAAAAACAGTGCCAGGGCTGAGAAACCCTGGCCTCAAGTGTTATAAATTAAAGTTTTATATCACTTGCAGACCTCCACTTGGTTGCTTAAGTACCTGACAGGATGGCTTTTAATACACAACCAGGGTTCTAATATTTGTTAAGTGAAAGCCTGTGCTTCTTTACAAACCCGAGGCAGGAAAATTCAAATGAACAGTGTAGTTATAAGGTGAATATTCACTTTTCAAACAAATTTCCCTAAGGATTCTTTAAAAAATCTATTTATAAGCTTGTATCAAAACCTGTCCATTAAAAAGTCAAATCACTCAATTTTTAAGTAAACATTTTTCCATTAGAAAAGATACATTTATAGATGTCAGAAAATAATTTTTCATAACATCGTGTGAATAAAATCCTGACATTTCTGTAAGGACTCAAGCTGAAATTCTAACACTTACAGTGCCACTGTTAGAGACTTACTGCTATATTAAATTAGCTGCTCAATTCTACCATAAAACTAGACTGCAACGCCTGCAATTTCTTTAAGTAGCTATGGCAATATTTCAAGACTTGTTATTTTCCATATAATGAGGAAGAATGGTACCTGGTGGGAAAAAACCTAAACCCAATTATTAGCAGAAAGAATTCAATTGGAAAAATTTAAAATTTGAAGCAATTACATTTAATACCTCAACCTCAGGATTAAATCCTCTGAATGACATTCTTCCATAGAGAAGATCTTCACATAACAAGAAACTCTGCTCTTCTATTATGAAGCTCCTAAACGGAAAAATAAACCTGTATTAACAGTATGTCTACTTAGAACAGAGAACAGCAAATACAAGTCAAGATTTCAAATAAATCGATCTTAAAGTTCTCAGTAGAATCACCTAAAAACATAGTAAGATTTCTAACCTAGGATTAGAAATAAAAACTGATTAATTTGCCCAGCAAATGCATTAGGAGACAAGAGCTGCAGGCTGGAAGCACAGTCTCTTCTCAACATAACATTTAATTTACATAAATGTACAATGTAAAGACCTAAAGTATTTATAGTAAATCTGGATTTTCTAAATTTGAAGCAAAATTTCCTTGATGTTTATACCTCCCATCAAGTTCTTATTAAATACCTAGGAGTCAGAGTCCTAGGCAACTTTAAAAGACTATTAGTTGGAGTTTGTAGCTATAAACAATGGCTGATCTTGGATGACTTAAGCAGAGAAGGAGTTTCTTGTAAGGATACTGGGTACCTCACAGAGTCACTGGGAAGGTGGATCAACAGAACTAGAAAATGGGCAGAAATAATGGTGGATAGGTTGTCAACCCAAATCGAAGTCACGCTACAAAATTACCCTAATGAAAATGATGCTGATACTGCCGCTGAGAGGGCTAAATACTGGACACCACAGAGGGTTATCAGGCAAGCCACCACTGCCTTAGAAACAGGATGTAGGTGTGGATGTTTTCCACCTCTAAATAGGATTCTCCTGGGCCACAAGTTCATGACCCCACTCCCAGGTGAGCATATCTGGCTACAGTTCTGCTATCAACCATAAAGCATACTAGAAAAGCAGTCCTTAAGGCTTCCTTGGTGGAAAGTCAGCCCTGTTTCTTGTCAAGATTCACTCATTCATTCACTCACTCAGCGAACACTTATTAAACTGAACTGTGTGTGTCAGGCAGTTCTAGAAGCTGGGATGACAGCCATGAGTAAGAGTGCATCTTCTCTCATGGAGGTTATACTTTAGAGTGGTGCCAGATAATAAATACTGAATAAACAGAAATAATGAATAGTAAAGAAAAGATTTATTTATACAATGGATAAAGTGGGTTATTCTACTCCTGGACACAAGAAAGTAGCTGGTATCTAACTAGCCCTCCTACCGCAGCCAACTATAAAACAGGACAAAATAGGAAATAGTGAACAAGTCAAAGCATAGGAATGTGATGCCTGAGAAGAAAACCAAATGAAGTGAGCTCCATGAATGCCCGCCCACCTTCTGACTGGAGCCAATTTATAGACTGTGGAGCAGGGAGTGGAAGCTCAAAGAGCACCCAGTCTCACTGAACTGAAGAGGCAAACTGAAGTTCAGGTCCCAGAGGTGGCTGAAATATTAATACATGGGTCAAGATATCTGATACACAAGGGAGATACACAAAATAATTCGGGACCTGCATATTGGGTCCCCTTGAATCTCTGGCTGAATACTAGGCTGTAAATGTGCAGAGTGAATCCACAGTGTTAAGAAAAAATAATGATTTCCAGGAGAAAAACAATTCCTTAATGCATTAGTTTCCTAGGACTGCTGTAACAAATTAATTGGTAGGTTCAAGTAACAGAAATTTACACTCTTGTAATTCTAGAAGTCTGAAATCAGTTCACTGGACCAAAATCAAGGTGTCAGCAGGGCTGCCCTTCCTCGAGAGGGAGGGAGGAGAGAACTCATTCCTTGCCTCTCCGGCTTCTGTTGGCAGCCAGCCTTCATTGGCTTGTGACTGCATCACTCCAGTCTCTGCCTCCATGGTCACAATGCCTTCTTCTGTGTGCATGACCTCTCTGCCTCCATGCATGTGTTCGTGTATACATACATATACACATATATATGTGTGTGTGTATATGTATATAAAATCAGTGTTCGGGTTACTCAAATATACTTAGACTGCCATATGCACCATGCAGTTTCACACACATGGGCTTCAGCTCTTCTGAAATATCTAAGGGCATTTTATATCACAAAAAAATGTTAGCTGTTAAAAAGTGTTTTAGATTATAAATGAATCTATTGTTACGGTTTTTATGTATGAATGATTATTAGAGAAAATATTCACTAAATGATTTTTGTAATTATTTGTTCCTCCTGTTGCCATTCATTTGAGGTATGGATTTGGTGAACAAATATTTACTTTACTGGCTCCTGGACTTGCCAGGCACCATGCTAAATGCTCTACATTAAAGATAAAAATAGGTGAGGCCTTTGCCTCATTCAAGCACATCTACAAAGTACTCTTCAGTGCGCTCAGCCAACAACATCTGAGGCTTCTGGCCCTTCTGAATGCTTGTGGAAGAAGCCACAGCTTAGAAGGTCCAAATGTCGATAATGCTTCTGATAGTCTTCCATCACTAAAATTCTGAGATTATGTTATTTCCAAAGCCACTTAACTTTTTTTAATCCTCACTTGAGGACACACTTATTTTAGAAAGAGGGGAAGCAAGGGAGAGGGAGAGAAACATTGATGTAAGAGAGCAACATAGATTGGTTGCCTCTTGTATGTACCTCAACTGGGGACCTCCCGTAAGCGCTGAAGCCAGGGACCAAACCCACAAGCTACGCAAGTGCCCTGACTGAAAATCGAACCTGTGACTTTTTGGTTTATGGGATAATGCTCCAAGTGAGCCATACCTGCCAGGGCCAAAGCCACTTAATTTTTCAGGCTCTTACTCTTTGGAAGTTGAGATTCATGGCAATATGTAATTTCCCTGGAAGATCCTGCAACGGCTCTGTGAACACTATGTGGATAAAGTGGATACTGTATTTTCAGCTTCTTGGACGGAATTATATCTAATGTCAAGACTCAAATGCTTACCTACACTATCTATCTTTCCATATTATTTATCTTCTGCTCCTAATATAGCACCGATTATGCCAAATAATAAGAAAACGCTCTGGTTGGAATAAGAAAAAGACTGTAACTTAAATATAAACTCATGTTTAAATAAATTTACAAGTCATACTTGGGCTTTTATCTTCATGGCTCTGAACCTCAACATTTTTCATCTATAAAAATGGAGATATAATATCCTGAAGTGTTGTTGGGATTGACTTATTGTATGAATAACACCTAAAGCTCAATGGATATTAAGAAAATAGTTACTATATCATTTGCAATAGGGAGACCTTCACCAAAGAAGTCTCTCATATCATTTTTGCTTTTCTAAAGAATGACTTTTTTTAGTAAGGATAAATGAAATAAAAAAATATAGCAATCTTGGTTATAAAGAATTTTGTCAGAGTATCTTATAATTTTAAGATGGCCTTGTTCTTTGACAGGTTGAGATGATAATCTCAAATATTAAGTCTTTCTAATTTTGAAAAGAACTTGTTCTGTCATGATCTTAAAACTAAATAGTTTCAAGATGGTGGTGGAATAGGTGGATGTTACACTCACCTCCTCCCAGGACCAAACTGGAGTTAAACTAAAATACAGAGAAAGCAACTCGAATAACCAAATGAAAACCAGCTGAAGAGAAGTCTTATAACTAAGGATTTACAGAAGGGGCCACATCAAGACTGGCAGGAAGGGCGAAGATGCAAAAAGTGCTGGTTGGCTCCATTCCCACAGGCAGTGGCTGAGATTCCAGAGGGATATCTTAGCTGTGGGGGTTCCCCCACGAGGTGTGTGGGGTCTCAACTGCAAGACAGGCTCCCCAGCCCAGAGTACCAGAGCCAGGAAGAGGCGCCCATATAACGTCTGGCTGTGAAAGTCAGTGGGGATTCTGCCCACCAGGGAGAGATGGGAGTCTGCTGGAGACATAGGCATCATCTTAAAGGACCAATGTACAAAATCTCATTTGCAGCCACTTATCTTGGTCTCTGACGGAGAGAGGACAGAGAGGACTAGAGTTGCATGAGAAGAATCTGGGGTTGGTGGCTACGGGGTGAGAGCCGCCAGGATCCCTGTGCTGTCAACTGTCCCACATGGCAGATGCCATCTTTTGGGGTGGAGTACTCCCCTCCATAAGGCATCAGCCTGGGGAAAGGCCTCTGCCTTCCTTTTATTAGGATACAATTAATTGCATTTAAGTCTCCCCCAGATAATCCAAAATCTCCCCATCTAAAGATCCTTAACTTAATCACACCAGTAAAGTCAATTTTGGGATATAAGGTATCACAGATAACAGAGAAGAAGGCCTGGATATCATTTGGGGAACCACTTTCCAGTTCATCATACCTGGGAAAGAAAATTTACCCTGCAATTGTATGTTGAACAAATATGAGACTTTGTACAGAGCAGGGAAATGTTTGACTTGTGTACCTAGAGTGAAGAGACCAAGTTGAACACCCTGTGACAATGAACAGAAAGGTCTTGCCTCAGAGTATGTCTAATCTAGCCCTAGAGCGAAGGCTGTAAAACCTACTCTAACAAAAACAGGCACCAAGCTGATCAACATGTAAATTAACTGCCTAATGGAACAAATTTCAACACTTTATTAAGGAAGGGTACCCAGTCAGCAATATAACAATGTATAGCACACAATTAAAAATTACTAGACATGTAAGGAAGCAGAAAAATGTGACCCATTAACAGAAGAAAAACAAGTCAACAAAAAAAGAAAGATGATAGAATTAGTAGAAAAGAACTTTAAAACAGCCATTATAAATATGTTCAAGGATTTAAAGGAAAATATGAATGCAAGGAAGACAAATAGAGAATGTGAATTAAAAAACAGAAATTATAAAAAGTTGCCAAATAGAAATTTTAGAACAGAAAAAACAGTATCCAAAGTGAAAAATCAGAAGTCATGTATCTATTAAAGAAAATGAATGCATTATTTAAAAATATTCTCACAGAGAAAACTCCACCTCCAGGTGGTTTCACTGGTGAATTTTATCAAACATTTAAGGAAAAAATAATACCAATTTTACACAAACTAAGAAATAAGAAGAAAAGGAGAAACATTTCCCAGGTTATGCTATTGCCCAAACTAAAGGCATAAAGAAGTCTATAGTACAATACCTTCTATGAAGATGATGCAAAAACACTACTAAAATATTCGTAAATTAAATATATATTACAAATAAATACCAAATGGGGCTTGTCTCAGAAACATAAGGTTGTTTTGCCATTCAAAAATCAATATAATTCCCATATTAGAGAGAGGAAAGAAGAAAAATCATGATTATCTAATCACAAATGACTTTGCAAAATTTAACATCATTTATAAAAATCCTCAATAAACTAGGGAGAGAAAGGAAAACATATTATGCTAATAAAAGGAAGCTATGAAAACACACAGCGCTTCATACTTAATAGTAAACAAGTTAGTGCTTCCCCTCTAAGAGCAGAAGCAATGCAAGGATGCCCACTCTTACCACTGCACTGGAGCCAATTTAATAAAGAAAAAAATAAAAGGTGTAATTTTTTTTGTAGGTGACATAATTGCATATATAAATAATATTAAGTAATCTTCAAAAACAAAACAAAACAAAACCCTGCTTGAGTTAGTCAATTTAGCACACAAAGTTACAGAACACAAAGTCAACATATAACTATCAATTTCCACATACATGAAACAACAAACATTTTTTGGGAAAAAGGCCACAATAGGATTTAAAAAATGTGAAATATATAGAAATGCATTTAATGATACATTTACAGAGATTCTCCACACCAAAAACTGTAAACCACTGCTGAGAGAAATTACATTATAGTTAAATAAATGGATATATCATGTTTATGGGTTGGAAAGAAGTTCTGTTATCCCCAAATTGATCTACAGATTCAGTGCAATGCCAATCAAAGTCCTATTTTGGGGGAAGGGATGAAATAAACAATTTGGTTCTAACACGTACATGGGAAAGGAAAGGACGTAGGCTAGCAAAACCACGTTGAAAAAAAAGTGAATCAAGACTCATTGCAATCTGCAGTAATCAAGACAAAAGGATAGCAAAATATATCTGTGTAACAGACTAAAGTCCAGAAATAGACCCACACTAACACAGCATACTACTTTCTGCCTAGAGCATCAAAAAAATGAAATGAGTAAAGAAAAGTATTTTCAATAAGTAGTACTGGGGCCACTGGTTATCTAAAGAAACAAATGAACGTTGATTCCTACCTCACACCATACACACAAAATCAGAGGCAGATCACAGATAAAAATTACAAGAATTCTACAAGAAAACACAGAGAATATATTTGCAACCTTGGTACAGGCAAAGATTCATTAAACAGGATCCAGAAAGAATTAACTGTCATGGAAACAATAAAGCAAAATTAATAAAAAAATGTTCATCAAAAGGTAATGGTAAGAATATAAATAGGCAAGCCAGACTGGGAGAAAATATTCACAATACATATATCTGACAAAGAATTTGTTTTCAGAATATAACGAACTTCTATCTGTACAGAAGTAAATTAATTCTACTTTTAAAAGAGAAACTCCTATGTAAACATTGAACTCAAGGAATAAAATGTACTATCTGCTGTTTACTGTGAAATACATCAAAAACAAATCAACATGTATAGAGTAGAAAAATATGTGATGCAAAATGTAGAAAAAAGACAAAACCACCTCTTTAAAAAAAATGGATGAAAGATTTGAACAGGTACTTCACAAAGGTAGATATGGAAATAGGAGCACATAAGCATTCTTTAACATTATTAGTCACCAGGAAAATGCAAATTGAAAACCACAAGATACTACTGGAATACTAAATAAATATAATTAAAAAGATAACACAAAATATTGGAAGGTTGTGGAACAACCAGAACTCTTAAACTACCTTAGTGAAAGTGTGAAATGGTACAATCACTTTTATCTGACAGCTTCTCTTACGTTAAATATATGCCACTCTTATGATCCAGCAATTCCACCTTTACCTAAGAGATGTGAAAACAGAATTCTATCCAATTCATCCAAATTCTTTTTATCTGAAGAATTCGTCTTTGGTTGTTTTATGAGGTGGGGTCTGGGTAGGCCTCTTGAATGGGGTGACACTGAGCAAAGTCCAGATCACACTGAGGAACAAGATGTGAGGACACCTGGTCCCCCTGTGAGGGATTAGTTGAAGTAAAGGCCTTGAGAGGGGAATGTAAGTGGCCTGCCTGAGAAAACAGTCAAGAGGCCTCTATGACTTGAAAGGAGTGATAGAAGGTAAAAATGGTTGGAGGTAAAAATTATTTCGCTGATAAGCCTAAGATGTTATTTGTCTTTTTCACTATGTTGACATTTATTTGCACAGTGTGTACAAAAGCAGTTATGGGTAAAATCACATCTTATAATGAATTAAAGTAGTGATACCACACTGTACTAGCAGTCATTATATTGTTCACCACCAGCTTTCACAGTAAAAAAAAAAAAAAAAGCCAATAATTATGTTCTAGATGAAGCACAAAATTTTGTTGTTATTGATCTCAGCTCTTGATTACACTTTAAAAAAAATTTCTCTACACAAAATCAGAAACATATATCATTAAATATATAAGGTACTTCTTTCTAGTGAAGTATGACTGTCTTAAGAAAATGCAGTTGTATGATGGAGTTGTGTGTTGAACCAGGTACTTTTTTCTTGGTACACTGTAACTGTGGTCATGCAGACTTGGGCACTTAGCAGACATCTTCTTGAAAATGAATAAAGTAAATATGTCACCTCAAGGGAAACAACTGACAATACTTATTGCTAATAACAAAATTCAAGCTTTCAAGCAAAAATTAGAACTTTGAATGGCCTGACAGCTCCCCAATACTTAAAAGACTTTTCTGATGAAACTCATGGTGATATTAATGTGATTTTTGATACTGTACAATGAAATGAGTTATTTAGAAAATCTATATAACTCATTAAACTAATATAGTCTAAATGAGAAATGCATGCTATGAAATTATGCCTTGACAAAAGATCTATTCAAAATGTAAGATAGAAAAATGATCATGAAAGGTTCAAAGATGTTTTCAGATTCCATACTGCAGTTAACTTTTAAGGAACTACCACTTACTAAGTTTTAGAGTAGTATCAGAGAATTATCTGAAAAACACCCCTCCCTTTTCAACTACATCATCTGTCTGATGTGGACTTTTGTTATGTACTTCAAACAAAACACCAAACCACAACAGACTGAATGCAGGAGTTAAAAGAATCCAGCTGTCTTCTATTATGCCAGACATTAGAGAGAGATTTGCAAAAATGTAAAACACCACCACTCTTCTCACTACTATTTTATTGTCTTGGAAAAGTTCTTTTTCATGCAAAATGTGTTATTTATACTAACATGTCATGCATTTGATTCTTATTTAAAAGTTTTATATTTTATATAAATATTGACATGATATAAACCACACAAAGAAAAGCTGTTCATGGGTTCTAAATAATTTTTTTAAATGCAAATGGTCCTTGAACCGCAAACTTTGAGAACCACCACTCTTTAGCTTCTCACTGGCCCTCTAGTCCAGCCAGCACCTCACTTCCTGCAGGACGGCCTCTCCCTGCAGGACCCTAAACTCCAGCACACACTCTTCTGATCTCAGACTTCCAGCATCTAAACTGTGAGAAGTAATTCTGTTGAGTATAAGCTACCTACTCTGTAGCATTTTGTTATAGTAGTTCGAACCAACTGAGATATTTATCTGCTAGGGAAGAACTTAAAGGTCGTTTTTCGAGGAATAATATACTGTGTTGGAGGGCAGGGGATATTGAAAACAAGATAGAAATGGCCATGCCCTTCAAAAGAAGTAACACAATAGCCCTGGCTGATGTGGCTCAGTGGATTGAGCGCTGGCCTGTGAACCAAAGGGTCGCTGGTTCAATTCCCAGTGAGGGCACATGCCTGGGTCGCAGGCCAGGTCCCCAGTAGGGGGTGCACGAGAGGCAACCACATATTGATGTTTCTCTCTCTCTTTCTCCCTCCCTTTCCCTCTCTAAAAATAAATAAATAAAATCTTAAAAAAGAAGTAACACAATATGGATACTTTGTACAAGTTTAGTCAAGGTGTAAAATTAAATTGTAGCTCCTTATAACCCATGCTTCCAAGTCTATACCACCTCTGGCATTATCTTCCCCTTCCTCACTAACATCTTCCTTCCTCTGAGAAGCAATCAAGAAAAGCAAGTACACAGAGAAGCAAGCAGAGAAAACAAAGTACCTTCCTCCCATCCTTCTGAGGGGACAAACTTTCTATCTTTAGAAAAGGGTATGTAACTTTCAAAAAAAGATCCAGAGAAGATCATCCAAATGAATAAGGAAATATAACATGTTAAAAACAACAACAACAAAATAAACTATAAGGTACAGAAAGAAAAACCATAAATGTGCCTGAAGATAATAAGCAGCACCTTCAATTCTTGACACCACAGCACAGAGGCTTACTAAGGTTAAGAAAAGCATCAAGGAGAAACGATAAGGAGCTTCCAGAAGAATTTAGATAAATTAATGAATGATGTGAGTCCATCACTTCTCTATTCAAAATTATTTATCAAGTACCAAACAAGCTTAGAGTGGAGGAGAAATGGTCTAGTGTGTTATCTCAGCTTTAGTAATGACAACCTGGGTGACTCTGAGCCGAGTTATTTTTTTCTTAAGCTTCAGTTTCCTCAACTATAAAATGGATAAAATATAGTAGCCAGCTTTTGAGTTTGCTATGAGGATTAAATAATTAAAAGATGTAAGTGCTTAGCCTAGTTCCTAACACACACTATTGACTCAATAAATGTTAGCTAAAATGATTGGTATTAATAGTAAAAATTTTTAAAAAGGAAAAGAAACAAACAAAAATCTCTTGACCTGCTTTTGAGAAGCTCAGTCTAATGAAGAATTCTGTTAGACTGAAATAAAACTGGAGAGCCTTGAAGAACACACCTAATCTTTGGAATTTAATAGGTAGGAAGTACATTACAGGTTTTCATAAAAGGTCCCCAGTTACTACCAGAGATATGGGCTAGATTCCTTTATGTAATTCAGAGAGAGAGAGAGAGAACACAATGTTATAAATGACAGCCAATGCCAGTAAAAATATATCCAAGTAGACCTCTTATATATTTAATAATTTTAGAAAACTACTTATAAAACTAATTCAAGAAACTGAACAGATATTATTTAATGGGCTTTATGTCACTGGAATGATGAGCTGCATCTACAGGGATTTTGCTCTGAATGCCCAATGTATCATTAATATAATTTCTAATAAAACTTACTCTTTCTCTTTAAGCTCTGGCAAATCCAAGTACCAGTGCTCTTCACTAATAATTTTCTTTTCTTCCTCTTCTAGTTGTTTCTTGGTTTCTGAGTCCAATCCCCTTTGCATGAACTGTCAAAACAAAACATAATCAGTGTCAGCAACTAATTTCCCCAAATTAGAGTTAATGAAAACTCAAACAACTTTATTCTTCCATTTGTTCTTCCCCATTTCTCCAGGAATCCCATCTCACGATTGAGAACTCTATAAATGTAGATGAAAGCAAAGCTACATCTGTAAGCCTGTTTCTCACTTGTACCTATCCTCTGAAATGCTGATCAACTCTATGGCTGCTCTTTATTCTAAAATTTGTGGAAGCTCAACTCAAAATAGGCCAGTAGAGAAAACAGCAGTCTTGCTGCTTGTCTCTTTCAGATATTAGCTGCTGGGAGGGTAGAACAGAGAGAGAGGCTGAAAATCAATAGCTGTATTTCTAGGAGACAGGCAAACAAACCAAGAAGTTAATCACAGCAAAATGATGAAGTATCAATACAGGAAAAAATAAATTCAGAAACCACCCAGCAGTCAGGCCTAGGATTCCACTGGTTTCTATTCACCCCTATTTCTTTCCCGTACCCAGGGGAAGCTCCATATTGCTTTTTCCTCCACTCTAGCTCTTCCAAAAACAGAATTTTTAGACACAAGGGCTTTACCAATGATATAGATGTGAGGCAACCAGATCTCCTCTGTGGAAAACAGCTAGACAGTGTCTTACCCAACTAAACACAAACTTACCCATATGACCCAGCAACTGTCCTTTTGGGCATTTATCCCAGAGCAACAAAAACTTACGTTTACTCAAAAACTTATATACAAATAATGAGATCAGTTTTATTTGTAATAGTAAAAACTGGAACAACCAAAATACTCTTCAACAGGTGAATAGTTAAAATAAACCGTATTATATCCACAGCATGAAATATTACTCTGCAATAAAAAGTATTAATATACTCAACAACCTAAATGGATAAGTCAATTATGCTGAGTGAATAAAGCCAATCTCAAAGGTTATATATTGTATGATTCCATTTATATAACATCCTTAAAATAACAAAATTATAAAAACGAAAAATAGATTAGTAGTTCCCAGGGGTTAGGGATAACACAAAGGAGTGGGTGTGGCTAGAGGGAAACTTGTGGTGATGGAACAGCCACACAATCACAAATGTATGAAGGAGTGCAAGCAAAATGGTGAAATTTGGGTAAGTTGTGTGGATTGTACCTTTTACTTGTGCCTATATCCTCAACAGAGAAAAGAATGAGCAGTTTGTGGAAAGTATGCAGTTCCCAGTCCTGCCTATGCTCTTCAACACTATGCTTCCATTTTCTGCCTGACAAAATATTCACTTGTGAAGGCCCAGAGCCGAAAACCTTCCTTGGTTCTACAATAGCCTTCTAAACACTGGTTTATTGTTCATTACACTTCCTCTATGCCTCCCAAAAGACTAAGATTGTGACTGCAGAACACGTTCCTTGTTCATCTTATATTACTGGTACTTAGGCTGTACCTGGTACACAGAAAAGAGTTCAATAAAGGTTCTGGGAATGTAAATGATTCTAGACTTGACATTTTCCCAGACTTTCTTTCTTGGATGGTTCTGTTTAAACATAAATGTCTCATTTCATTACTCATATTCTTTGTGATAAAACTCACCAATCCTATCCTGGCTGATGTGGTTCAATGGACTGAGTGCTGGCCTGTGAACCAAGGTGTCCCCAGTTTGATTCCCAGTCAGGGCACTCGCCTGGGTTGCCAGCTGGGTCCCTGGTGGGAGGCCCTCATGAGAGGCAACCACATACTGATGTTTCTCTCCCTCTCTTGCTCCCTCCCTCCTCTCTAAAAATAAATAAAATCTTAAAAAAAAACACATAAAAAACCCTCACCAATCCTGCCCAACTGCCTTTTTTCTATTTTTAAGTATTTTTTTTTTTTTTAGATTTTATTTATTTTCAGAGAGAGGAGAAGGAAGGAGAGAAACAGCAATGTATGGTTGCCTCTCACATGGCCCTCATTGGGGACCTGGCCCGCAACCCAGGCATGTGCCCTGACTGGGAATCGACTGGGACCCTCTGGTTCCTAGCCCGCGCTCAATCCACTGAGTTACACCAGCCGGGCCTATTTTTAAGTATTCTTTATGGTATACAAATAGCCATATACATATGTACCAAAATACACACACACATGTATCGTATTTCTGTACATACGGAAAGGGCAGAAAACCCTGTGACTGTGAATGAAACAACTCCAGACTTACGCAGCAGTTCAATTCTTCTGACTCCACAACATCTAAGAACATACTCTAAAGCTAGTGACTTAGTTTTACTTGGAACTGAGGGCCTAGAGCACGTATCATAAAATATAGTCCTTAGGCTAAACTTCTGTTGTTGTAACACTTAGCTCTGGCTGAACAGCTACACTGGTTACAATAACCTCAGGCAGCTGCTCCACTTCTTCTCATAAGGCACTCCACTCTCTCTGTCAATAAATTCTTTCTGATTAATGATGAAGTTGTTAACCCAAATAGTGAACCTGGGTATTTCCCTCTCCCTCTCCTTTGCTTCCAATGTCTAGTTGAGTCTTTCTCAACCACCTGCGTAAAGGGTGAATAATTTTTTAAAGTTAATGCTTTCATTCCTGACTCCCAAGTCAGATCTTTGGTCTGGGCCTTAACCTCCAAGCACGTTTTCATTTGACTTATTCCAAGAATTAAACAACTGCTAAAATCTTTTTAGTGCTTATTTTGTTAATTTACTCCACTTTTTTGAAATCTACATGATTACAAACCGTAAGGCAAGACAAAACGCATGTTTAGTTAAAGATTCAAATTTTGCTAATATGCATGAAAGAGGTACTTTAAAAACTGTAAATCATGCTATTATTTGCCCTCCATTTTCACTCACCCTATTCATCCCTAGTTACGCCCTAGCTCAACTCAATAAACATTCTGCACATGCAATATTTACTCTTTGATCTTTCAGAACATTATTTGAGCCTACCTTCTTTTTCCTGGAAATTTCAAAACTCTCTAAACATGACATCTAACACTTTACATTTATTAAGTGTTCAGCAACTAGTAGTAATTAAGAGCAAAGGGGCTCTGGAGCCAGACTGCCTGAGTCTGAGTCTTGTCTACACTGCTTATTAGCAGTAACTTCGGGCAAGCTACTTACTTGTCTGTTTCTGTTGCCTGGACTGTTAGAGAGGGATAATAACTATACCCACCTCAAGGGCTTAGATGATTTCTTGGCTTGATATATGCAAAGCATTTAGAACACTGGCACAGAGTAAGAACTGTAAATGTTGGCTATTATTATTATTATTATTTAAGTTTTAAGGATTGGTTCTTTCCCATTTTAACTCCTATATTCATTTTATCTATCCTTGTCTTTTTTAACATTTTGACATTATTTGATTAAATTCAAAATACAAAAATAATTTTGCTTGACATAACTCACTTTCACCTCAACTATTATAATTCCATGGCATCACCACTGCAACACTCATCCAGGTCATCAGAACTTCTGGATGGTTTTTCTGACTGCAAACGTTGTCCCTTGTTGGGTCTTTCTTTCATTAAGTATTCTCCACAGGATGCAGTAAGAAGCACAGCTAATGATAACTGTTCTCCTTGCTCACCCAAAGCTCACAAGATAAGGGAAAAAATCCTTAATCTTGCCTAAAATTCCCTGCTGTAACCTGTCTACTTTTTCAGGCCCGTTTCTTACTACTTGCCTTCCAGAAATACTGAATTATCTTTAGTTCTTCAAACTCACCATAGATTTCTTGGTTTTCGCCTCTCAGACTTCTGAACTCGCCCATCACTCAGTTTATGTTGCTATGCCCCCATCCACTACTTAAGCACCATTTCCCACAAAAGCCCAAGTGAGTTCCCGGGGCTTCTGGCATCACAGAACTTAGTACCCTGACAACTTGCTTACGTTGTCTATCTCTCCTACTCGAACGCGGGCTTTATGAGAGAATCCGCTGGATTTCTAATCCAGTTCCCAGTGCCCAACGCAGAGCAGGCGCTAATTGAATGAATAAACGCGAGAGCTGGAGGCCCTATGGGCCCCCGGTACACCGTTTGCTTCGACCTCGGACAGACCAGGCGGACCGGGTGATCCTTCCTTCCCATTCTGGCTTCTCCGCACCCCGCACCTTCATGCGCAGCAAATTCTTGGACAACTTAGTCTTGCGCTCGGCCGCCATGACAGCTTCCGCCGGGTCCCACTCTCCGCCACCAGCCCCATCTCGCGTGCGTACCGCGACGTTAGCAGCGGCGCCGTCTTACGTAGCGCGCGTCTCCCCGTCCCGTAACCCCGCCCCGTGGCCCCGCCCCTTTTCCGCGCGCTAGAACTCTGCCGGGCATTTCGCGCGTCGCCTGAGGGAGCGCTAACCATCCCAGAAAGCTCGGGGTCAGGGCGCGACCGCCCACGCAGGGATGGGAGAGTCTTAATAGACCAAGGGAGACCCCAAAGAAGCCGAAGTGCGAGCGCTGGTCCCTCGCGGGTTTCGGCCGTGCTCCTCAGGCCCCGCACCAGGCAGTGAGTGGCCTGGCAGTGGCGAGTGCCGCCCCGCCTCTCAGACCCCGTCCTGCCGCACAGCGCTGACTCAGTTGTCCTGGTGAGACCTTTGAGACAGTTGCCACACTGTCCCGCCTGGACAATTTCTTTCACAGGCTTTTAACATGGATGGTCGCCTTCCTCTGTTCTGCATCGCTTTAAGTTCATTTTATATCCACGGGACCCTATGGGGTGATACTGTTCTTAACCCCCGCGTTGTATTTGAGTAAATTGAAGTATAGAGAGGTTCCTTAAGTAGCCCAAAGTCAGACTGAGGGAGGTGGGTCTAAACTCAGTCTGGCCTCAAAAATACAATAGAAAATGTTAAATTTACATTAACTGTTGCGTGTGTCTTTGAACGTAAGTCATGTTTCTGTTAAATAGGAAGAATAGCAAGAGGTAGTAAAGACATGATGAGAAGACATTATTTTAATCTGACAAACCGAAATGATAATGGCTTTAATGCTCTGTACCACCTAAAAAGGCGTTTTTCACACCGTCCACAGGTGCCACACTTTAGAAAACATCCAACCTAATAGCGTTTCAGTTGATAGACTGCACTATATGCCAAATTCTTGTGCTGGGTACCGTATGTATATTATTTTTAATTTTCATAAGCACTCTGAAGAAGGTATTGTTGTCATATGGTTAGGGAACCTGTGGCCCACAGAGGTTAAGGAACTTGCCAGAGTTCTCACAGCTAGTGTTGGAGATGAGATTCAGAAAGCTTCATAAAAATGTGGCCCCTCTTGGGCAGGTTTTCTCAATGGATTAAATAAAGTCATTATAATGTGGTAAGTAGTTATAGAAACTCATTCGTTCATAACTCTACGTGAGACACTGGGCTAATATCTAGGCTACAGTAGTTCGGGAAAACATATAACCTTTTCCTGGAGCTGACGTTCTTGTGTGTGCTGTGGAAGAAAGCAAATGATGTGCTAGAGGGTCTTTTGTGGTATACTTTAAATAAGGTGGTCTGGTATGGTTCTTGTCAGGTGATAGTGCTAAGGTTTGGAAGTTGAGAAAAACCTGTTGTATGAAGAGTTGGAGGTAGGCTGTTCTAAAAAGAGGAAATAGCAACTGTAAAGGTCCTGAAATGAGAACAAGATGGTTGTCATAGAGTTTACCAAGTGGGATCAACAGAGATAATCACATGTTATGAGTTAAATTGTGTTCCTCCAAAGTCATTAGAATTTTGTCTCAGAATATGACTGTATTTGGAAATAGGGCCTTTAAAGAGGTGATTAACTGAAATGCGACCCATAGGGTAGGTCCTAATTCAGTCTGACTGGAGTCCTAACATGAAGAGGAAATTTGGACACACAGGGAGACACTAGTAATGTACATGCACAGAGGAACGGCCATGTGAGGACACAGGGAGTAGGTAGGAGAGAGGACTTGGGAGAAACCAAATGTGCCTACCTTGACCTTGAACTTCTAACATCCAGAACTGAGAAAATACACATAAACTTTTGTTGTGTAAGCCACTCAGTCTATACTATTTTGTTATGGAAGCCCTAGCAAACTAAAATACCACATAATTAGTCATATAATACAATTGGAATGAGCCCTCTAAGTATGGGGTTCGTGAGAAGGAATAGCAAATGTACCTAAACCATTCTGGCCTGGAAAAAGGAAGACTGCTTAAATATGTGACATTTCAGTTGCGATCTGAAAGGAGTTAGGCTGGGGAAAGGCCTAATCATTCAGTTTTGTGCTACCATCACTCCATGCATCCCTAGAGCACTTCATCTTATAAAATGGAAACTGCACCAATTACACAATAATTCCCCATTCCCCTCCCCTGCAACCACTATTCTACTTTCTCTATGAATTTGAATTCTGTTCAGGATTTAGAAAGAAGTTCTGTGGGATCAGAGGTGAAGTGAATCAGTCTGACATCTGCATCCAGCAAACAGCTGACTTTGAACTAGATCTTGAAGGATGACTACTTGTCTTGTCAGTGTAAGAGAAAAATAATTGCTGACAGAAATAAGAGCATATATACACCAGCTAAGGATGCTTGAAGTTCCACATCTTCTCTACAGAACTTACTAGTGTATTTGCACACTGGATTCTGATTTGTTTTCCTGAAACAATAGTTCATTATGCCACTCATCTACTCCAAAATGTACAATAACTTACTGTCTGAGGGATGAAGGTCAAATTCTTTAACCTGCCACTCAAAATTCCACATTTTTGACAGTGAAACTACTTAACAATTAAAGCTAATCTTTAAAATCTCTTCCCACCCATCAGAGCGTAATAAATGAGGCCTGGCCGGTGTACCTCAGTGGATTGAGTGCCAGCCTTCGAGCCAAAGGGTTGCGGGTTTGCTTCCCAGTCAGGACACATGCCTGGGTTGTGGGTCAAGTCCCTGGTAGGGGGCACGAGAAAGACAACCACACATTGATGTTACCCTCCCTGTCTTTCTTCCTCCCTTCCCCTCTCTAAAATAAATAAATAAATAAATAAATAAATACCTTTAAAAAATCTACTAAAAATGTAATAAATCAGAAGTGATTTAAGAATACATAATCACGTAATTTTAACTTTGAATTAAATTCCCTGACAGGAAGGACAACTCTTTGATCTCTATGCTACTAAATTGTAGGATACAGAGGGTAGATCTCAAACTCAAGAATGTTTAACCTGTTTTAGTTATACAAGCAAGGAAACATTGTTTTGGGGAAGAGATATTTTTATAGTCTTTGTACAATTCTGAATCCTTTCATAATGAAATTTGTTGGAACTGTGAAAACCTCCAATTCCTTCCAACTACTAGATGTATCAAGAAGACGTCCCCTGAGACTCTTCGTTCTTGTAGCCAATTATACAGGATGGGGCAGAAGAAGGTTTGCAGTTGTTTGTATGGACAATAATACCATAATTAGTACCAATATAAGGATAAACTTTCATGTACTCACAGCTGTAAGCCTACTTTTGCTCCACCCTGTAGATAAGGCTGTATAGCAGCCCATTATAGTAGGCCTACTCATCTGTAGCTACTGAGCACTTGAAATATGGCCAGTGTGACCGAGGAACTGAATACTTAGGTAATTTTGTTAAATTTAAAAACTAGCAGTGTAAACTATTTTACTCTTATACCTTTTAATGTTTTCAAAGGACTGCATTTAGTTTAAACTGAAAATTTAGCATTTGGGTTGACATGGGTTGTAAGTGTCAAATATGTGTACATACCACATTTCGAAGACTTGGGAGTAAAAAAAAGTAAAATACCTTATTTTTTTCATATTGAATATATGTATTTTGGATGGATTAACTTAAATAAAACCTAGCATTGAAATTAAGTCCATCTGTTTTTTAATGCAGCTACTAGAAAATTTACAATTACATATATGGCTTGCATTTCCCTCCCTCTCTTTCTTCCTTCCCTTACTATCTAGATTAGTTTCTGTTAGCTTGTATGTTTGACAAATACCAGAAATTGATAATGATTTATTAAATAAAATGAGGATTTATTAGAAGGATAAGGAATAGTTCAGAGAAGTAATGATGGTCTGAGAATAAAGCCAAGTTCAAATGACAGAAACTATGGTAATCCAGGGATCTAGGAAGCAGGAATTAATTTAGTACTACTCAAGAATGATGAGCACCACAGATTTCTCTGTTCTTAGGACATTCTAATCAAGTTTTTAAAGTATAGGAGAGAGTCTCATAGAGTCTTAGTTAAGAGAGAACAAGACTACTCTTATAGTCCCTACAAGAGTATACAAAATGGAAGAGGGTAATTCTTTAAAGAGAAATTAGGTGCTGTAACCCAAAGAAGAGGTAATCCTTATAAAAGCCAAAGCAGCAACACCAAGGACAAATGTCTATTTAAGGCAGGAAAGAAGAGCATTATGTTGACATAGCCCTGAAGGACAAATACTTGGTAGAGTGTCATTTGAGAAACTCATATTCAACATCAAATCTACCCTTTCTCACAAAATGTGCTCCCTGTTCCTGCTTCCCTATTTCATTTAATAAACAAGTATTTATTGGTTGCCTGTTATGTGTAAGTTGGGACTCTAGGTCAATTAGCTTAACAATCTAGTGTAATGTATCCCTTCTGGTCTTACAGTCAGTTACTTATCAAGTCCTATCAATTATTTGCTTGAGGTTATGTCGTGGCTATCTTACATTAGAGCATTAGTGCTGGAAGGGGCCTTTTGGAACATCCAGGTGAGTAATTCCTGAACATCAGTCACTGGTTATGACAATGACCAGAGGAAATTAGAACACATCAAAAACAAAAATTATTTCTGATTTATGGATGATTCTGATGGTCAGCCATGATTAGGAAACTACTGAGCTAGATGAATCTCTTAATTATGTATACCAAATTGCATCAACTCAGAATTCAGATTTCTGAACTTTACATTTAACTTTCTTTTTATTGTGCCCCATTCAGTCTTTCTTTTCCATTGGCACAAGGAATTTATCCCTGCCTATGCCTGAATTTTATGGCTAAATCTTATTACTTTTGAATTTCTGACTGCCATAGACTCCTGTTTTTGATCTCTTGCCTTTTTCATTCTTTAACACGTGTTTTTGATAATCTCATGTTCCCAGCCCTTTGGTAGGTATTGGGAAAACTACTGTCCTCCCCTCCCTGTGGTATGGCACAGACAAGGATATACATCTCAAGTGCTGTCATAGAGATGAGTTATGGCAAGGAACCTAATCTGGATTTGAGAAGATCAGAGAGCCTTCATTGGGCAAGTGACATCTAAAACAGAGTTGGTAAAATGAGTTAAGAGTATTCTAGACAAAAAAAGGAAAGGGGCAGGAGGAGTGAAGGAGTGTTTCAGTCAGATGGGAAGGAATTTGAATAATGCCTATTGTGTAAGTGACAAATTTGGAGAAGCAAGCTAGCGCCAGATCTTAAAGTTGATAGGATTTTGAAAGTTGCTGTAAAACTATTGAATTGTGTTAAGCAGGAAAATGATATTTTTAAATTGCACAGTTAGATGTGTCATTTTTAAGGTCACTCTAGCTGAAAGTGAAATAGGGAAATGGAGGAAGGAAAAATAGAAGAGGGGGGGAGTCGGACTTTCACGTCATCTCAAACATTCTTTTGGATTACTTTTCCTAATTTCTTTTAGATTAGTTCCCTATTTTAACTAGTTAATTCTATCACCTATGAGATACAATCCAGGCTGGCTATCAAGGCTTTCTACACCTGCCTTTTAGCCTTATCTCCTAGCTTTTGAGCTCTGTCTCATATGGCTCAGTTTAGTCTCCTCTAGTCAAAATGATCTGCTCACTATGCCTCCAAACATTCCAGATTTACCTTCCATGTAAATATTGTCACTGCTTTCTATTTCTGGAATGATGCCTGGAATCATGCTTTTGCTTCTTGCAACTTTTAAATCCTGCCTATCTCTCAGAACCCAACTGAAATTTTATCTGCCTCTTAAATCAACTGAAAATGATGACCCCCTCCCTTACTGCCGAAAGGACTGTTTCATACTTTGAATATTTAATTATATACTACCTTTTAATATTTACCTAATATGATTGCAGGTGCAGGAGGGTAGCTCTGAGCTTTATGGTTACCTGAATCCTTCACAGTTTCACGCAGTTCTTAATATACTCAATAAACACTTATTGAATGAATGAATGAAATAAAAACCTGCTCTTTAAAATGGGTGAGACTCCATCTTTTAAAATTATGCACATTCTTTAAAAACTTATAAGCAGCAGAGTACCTAACCAATTCTATCTGGCTGAGTTGACATTTAACTTTTTTTTCATTTTACAAAAGAAAAAATAATAAAGGCCAAGAACATGGTAATAAAACCAGATTATTTTCCTGTACTAATTCTATTCAAAATGTTCTGTTCAGTTAAGAGATATGGTATCTTTGGACTTTCTGTAGAGGTTTCTAATGAAGTCAACTGCTATGGGGGTTATGAAAAGAAAAAATTTTTTTAAAAAGGCCAATTTATGCAAATGAAGCCACCTTGTCTAAACCTGGAAGCCATTTGTGAGGAATGGATGAGTTCCTCAGAAAGAAAAGGAATGTGGAAACGAAGTGTTAGGGGAACATGACATTGTGGAACTCAAGCCGCAGCTCAGATAGATGTTTATTTTCCCCAAAGGGAAGTTGTGAGTTTGGAAGTAATAAGGAACAAAAGAAGGGTTTTAAATCAGAGGTCTGGATAGACTAAACAGTCTTCTCTTCACCTACCAGATGTTCTCATAAAAAGAAGTGGTCAGGTTATAGAAGTCAAAGTGGGTAGTTAAAAGGAGGGTGTGGGGACTTTGAACCAAGCCAACTGAGTGGTTCTTTTTGTTGTAGATCCCTCTACCACTCTAAGAATATGAGCTTCACCATTACAAAGAGATAAAGCCCATTATTTTTCTTACAAGGACTATTAATTGTTTGAAACTATTTTATTTATAATAAGTTTTGCAGATATCAAAATGCATTTGCCTTTTGGAGAAATTTTTTCCTGTTACGAGTTTAAAATAGAAACAAACAAAAACCTGCTCTCCTAGATTTCTACCTGTTTGATGTAAGTGAGCCTGAAAAATCAATGGCAGATGCCTTCAGCCCTGTACACTTGCCAGGTGTGTAGGCTGATGGAGAGTGGGTTCTTAATTCTGATACTGGTTCTGAGTCCTTGTCTGGTGTTCTCGTCACAGTTAGAAATTCCTCGCCTAGAGGGCATGGACAGGCCAGGACAAGGATTTTTCATGACAAAAGTGAACAATTAAAGAAATAAAGGTTCTCTTTTTGAATCCCTGTAAGGTATAAAAGAGAACTAGTAATGATGCTTTGTGATAAAGAGGAAATGAATCTACTGAAATATTAGATTCCTTTCATTAAAAAACAATTAGTTTTTCCAATTATAATATGTTATAAAAGTAATATATTTCATTGTAACCAGCACACAAATATAGAAACATACAAGGCAGAAAATGAAAATCTCATTTCACCTCCCCCAACTTCCATTCCTCAGAAGCAAGCTCTTAAATCCTTTGGCTTTAGAAGTTAGTGCTAAAAGAATGCTCTTTAACTAAACTTTATACCTACTATTGTTTTAAGAAAGGTAAATGTTTCTAACAATAAGAAGGCATGCAAGTGTTATCATCTCTTTTCTTTCTCAAATATGCCTAGAGGTTTTTTTTTTTGTTCTATTTTTCTCTGTTTTATTAGCTTTGTCCTTGATGTACTACCACCATTGGGTGGCAGCCTAAATTGCAACGCCTTAAGAAATGAATTCATCCTTGGCATTGGGTTCTGTGAAATTGATCTTACAAAGTACAACTTTGCATAGATGTTTTTAAATGAAGTGTTGAATAAATTTTTCCTCACGTTTCTAACAGGAATGATGGGAGGCATGAGAGGGGGGAGAAAAAGGGAGGGAGAGAAGCTTCTGAACCCTATTAATTCTGTAAGAATCAAATGAGATAATGTATGTGAAAACACCTTACCAAATGTACAAAACTGTGCAGTTTTGAAAAATGGTTATTATTACAGCATGGATTTGGGCTGCTTTTATAGCCACTTGTAGTGGCATGGTTGCTTTTCTAAGTGGAGTAATCTGTGTGAATTAACGCCCAAATTTGTAAAGACCGTTGAACATCTTTTTTTTTCTTAAAACCAAATTAAACCCAAATTAAGATCTCTTCATACTTCTGGACTGGCAGGAATGAAATCTAATATTTATTACCATTCTCCTGTCCCAAGTATTGTGCCAAGGTTCAGGATCCTAAATGGTGCAAAGCATAGGTGAAGATCACTCTAGTCACTGGATAATGTGGAGATGGCCATTGTATAGCCAGCACCCCAGACTGTGTGTATCCTTTTATGTGGGTAAACAGAGCATTCAACATTATCTTGATTTCATGACTATGCGTAGGCTAAAAACAGTTTTTCTTTTTTGATCCAGTTGCAATAATTCTAACATAAGAGAAAAAGGAAAACACTTATTCATTGACTCTAAAAGGCAACAATTATAATAGTTTATCATTTACAGCAGTCAGTGAATACTTCCCGTAACATAGTGAACATTGCTTCCCTGGCCTGGTTATTTTGGATTTTTATAACAACATCCAGACTGCAAGGAAGCTAAGTTTTTTGTTTGTGCTGCTTGGGAGATAGGTGTTAGGAAGGATTAGTGTTGTTGATTAACTCATCTAATCAGAAAACAATTGCTGAAATTAAATGGATGGCTGCTTGACATTTAGTAAATAAATTTTAAGAATAAAAAATGGTTAGATTTTTTATTATGAAAAATTTCAAAAATATTAAAAAATATAGAGAATAGTTTAAGTATCACCCATATACTCACCAACTAACTTAATTATCAACTCATGGCCAATTTTGTTTTATTTTCTTTATGTACTCCCTCACCTAAGTTTCTACTCTCTATCCCTCTTCCAATTATTTTGAAGCCAGTCATAGGCATAATATATTTATCTGAAAATATTGCAGTAGATATCTTTAAGTGGTAAAGAGTTAAAAAAGCACAAGATAATTGCAATGCCTTTATCACAATTAAAAGTTAAATAATGATGAAAGAACACTTTATATCCTTATTTTTATCATTTAACTTATGTTTCCTTATTTAAAGTTTAACAATAAATTTATGTCACTAGCATATTAACATAACCTGAAAGATATTCAGGATATATTGTTAAGTGAAAAAACAAGTAATAGAATTTTTATAACATGGTTAAATTTCTATTTTAAAAATTATAAATAACTGCATCTATCTTTGTTTAAACATGCAGAAGGATTAGAAACATATACCCCAAACCAAGAATAGTTGTTATTTTTTAAAGTAAGAATAATCATAGTTGGTATTTGGGATGTGGAAAAGACTCTCATTTTTAACCTATTATTCAGCATGTTTTATTTTTAAAAATATATGTATATTACCTCTGAATTAAATTTCTGAAAAGGAATTCATGAAAGAAAGAACTTAAATAAATTATGTCAACATGTGAAAGGAAAGACATTCTCAGATCAGAATGTCCTGTTCAAAAAATAAAATAAATGTAATTGAACAAAAAAAAAATAAAAAAATAAAAAAAATAAAAAATAAAAATAAGAATGTCCTGTTCAAATATTGTTCCTCAGTTGGATAATATTATTACTCAGTTAGTTAGACTAGCAGCAACTAGCTTGCATGTGCCAGGCACTTTGACAAGTACTCTCAATCTGATTGCTTATTTCTTACCATAACCCTTTGAGGCGAGTAGTCCCATTTCACAGGTAAAGAAACATGAATTAGAGTAGTTAAATAACTTGCCTGGCCAGGCTAGGAACTGAGGTGCTGAGACTCTCCTGCCCAGGCTTTAATCAATTCATGATGATTTCACTTCCCTTGGTTTTGAAGGTCTTGCTGTTACAGAATGCATTTTGTTATTTCAGTTCATATTTGCTTGACTTTGCTATTGATTAATTTTATTATTAGCCTTAACTACTTTACTATAAACTCAATGGGTCAAGCAAGACAGAGTAATAATTTCCCTCATTTTCTCCTTTCTCTGTATAATCTGATTGGGGTAAGGAACTAAGGGGAGAAACAACCCCAAAGAACTTCATATTTTTCTGATTTAAGAAACATTTAAAAATAGGCAGATGGTTCTTGTTATTAGTGGCTTTCTGTACAGTTTTCCAGCAGCCTAACCTTTCGTTCTTCGTATAAAATTTCATAAAGCTCTTCTTAATTTATCTATTCATAAATATAGGACAAAGATCACAAGTGTATGGGAGTAAAAGTGCCCAGCACTTTTATATGGAATACATTTCAAATTATAGATGTAAAAAGCTGTAACTAACTTTTTGTTTTAATCCTCACCTAAGGACATGCGTATTGATTTTAGAGAGAGGGGAAGGGAGAGAAAAAGAGGGGAGAGAAACATCGATGCCAGAGAGAAACATCAACTGGTTGCCTTTAGAATGCTCCCCAACTGGAGACCGAACCACAACCTAAGCATGTGCTCTGACAGGGAATAAAAAGTGGTTTGGAATAACCTTTGCATATTGTAGCAAATATATTTGAACTTCTTTTTGCCATTTTTTTGTTAAAGAATAACAAATTAAATTTATTATTTAATATAAAAAGAATGCAATAGGAAAGCAAATTAGTCTATAAAACAACATATCTACATACATACATAATAACTACAAACACATATGATACATAAATTATTTTTTTAAATTTATTTTTATTTTTATTGAATTTATTGTGATGACATTTTTAATAAAATTATTTAGGTTTCATGTGTACAATTCTGTAATAGAACATCTGTATATTGTATTGTGTGTTCACCACCCCAGGTCAAGTCTTCCATCACCATCCCCTATATTCCTTTCTACCTACCCCCAACCCTCTTTCTCTCTGGTAATCACCATACTGTTGTCTGTTGCTGAGTTTTTTTCCTTAATTTCTTTGCCTTTTCAACCCAGTCCCACAGCTTCCCTTCCACATAAATTATTTTTTATTCAAAACATTATTATATTCCTTAACTGTAGGAGATAATTGAGGTATTACTGTGTACCCAAAAGAAAACTGTTTCTAAACCAAAGAAAATTGATCCTTACAAAAGTTTGTTGAAATTACTCAAGTGATTATTTAAGAAGATGAGTGTTTTGAAGTTTTTTATCCTTTGTACTCCATTCCTGTAGCCATTCCATCAGGGATCATGGGCTAAAAGAAATACCCCTGAAGAGACAGAGTCTTCTAGAACTTAGACCACTTGATGGTACAGCAAGTACAAACTACTCCATGGACCGTAGGAAGATACTGTCCAATCCTTCTTATATTATTAAAATAAGATTTGAGAATTAAATTACTTAGGTTAAAATTTTAGCCTTCAGACAAGCTGAATGGTAGGCCACTCTAATGGGTAGTTCCCAGTGTTTGGAGAAATATAACTAATATTAATTCTTCTGAAAATGTAGAGCTCTACTCTGTTTCTCTGTGTCTCTGTGTCTGGATATCCCAAAGAAGATATTTTGAGGAATCTTATAAGTATTCATAATTATGTTTGGTGAGATGGTTTAAAATAATTCAATTCTAACTTCTTTAGGAGGCCCAGACAAAGGAGATACATTTTGCTCTGAAGAGGGAAGACTTTTCCACCGCTTAGTATCAGGAAATGTCACATTCTTTGGAACATCTTGTATCAATTCAGAAACCATCTTGTGGGAAACTCAGTTCTGTAGCCTGCCCTCAAGGTAGGTTTCACACCAGTGTCTGCGGCAATTCGTGAATTTAGGTCTGATAAACTGTAACCTTATTCCTCCAAGGAGATGTATTTTCCTGTGACTCGTACACCATGGTTGACTTTTTAGTTATTTCTTCCTCTAGATCAGAAACTTTCAACCTTTTTCATCTCATGGCCCACATAAACTAATTACTGAATTCTGTGGCATGCCAGAAAATAAAGTTTTTGCTGATCTGACAAAAAATAGGTATAATTTTGATTCATTCACACCAGAGAGCTATTGTTGTGTTGCTGTTGTCATTACTTTTATTTGACAGTCTAAGGGAAAAGAGGTCAGTGCCCCTGACTAGTCAGGTATTGCATGTTTTAAAAATTGTTGCAGCACACCAGTGTGCCTCTTGTGGCACACCAGTTGAAAATCACTGCTCTTGATCATCTTGCGTTTGTTGTTACTAAACAGTAAGTGTCCAGACATAGGTGTTTTGTTTGTGTGATAAATGCAAACCAGTTGGCAGAGGATGTCTGTAAAGTCATGGCTTTAAAGACATTTTAAGTGTTAAGACTGGACATTTCCTTAAAGATCTCTACTCGACCTTTATTAGGAAACTGTAGCTCCAATAAAGTTAAGGATCTAGAGGCAATTATACTATGTTTAAGTGGTTTGGCTCTGAAGTCCCATGGTCTGTGTTTGAATCCTGCCCCTGCCTTTTATCAGCTGTGTGCCTTTGTTCAAGTTCTGTTACCTCTCTGTTCTTCAGTTTCTGCATCAGAATGGAGTAATCATAGCACATAGTTTACAGGGCCACTATGAAGATAAAATAAATGAATATGAGTTAAACACTTCACACAGTGCCTGGTACATAGTGAGTACTGAATAAATGCTATTAGAATTAGAATGCATGTCCTCCCTCTCAGTTGATTATTCTGTAGTTGTACCCCATTGTCTCTCCTGATATCCCTTAAAAATAGTAAAATATTTCAATAACATTATTTCTCATTAGAATTGATTAAATAGAAGATATATTTAGCAAGTATTATCTTAATCATTTTTCTAAGTGAGAGATGGCCATATAATAAATGGAGAATTTGGAATGAAAAATTATATAATGTACATGTGAGTATATTCATATAGTACATTATATAATAAATTACTTTTTAATACAGCTACAATTCCTAATTTGCATAAACAATCGATCACTTTATTGGCTCATTAGGTAAATTAAGCCCAACTAACCAATACAAACTTATTACAAATGTACATCTGGAATGTGATACTGTTACTGGAACTTGTTAGAACTAAAAATTCCAGTAAAGGGAACCCTTGATTTTTCAATAAAAGAGGAAATATCTGTTATGGGTCCATGTAGATGATATGGATTTAGCAATGATGTTCTTCAATTATACTCACTTACAGCCTTTTATAGAGAGATTTATGTCTTTGCAGCTCTCTGTGAAGACATATTGCTATAGCAATAATGGTTAATCTTAGATATAAGATACTGTCCACCAGTTAAACTGTTAGTGTCAGCTCTGCACGTTGAGCCATGTGTATTCTTATTAGGTGTATGTGGCAGACACTAAAGACTGCCTACTCCATTGTCATCCTCACTAGCCTTTTTTCTTGCAATTAGGACCCCAGTTTTTCTCAAGTACTGGGTGGCCAAGTGTGTTAGAGGAAGTTGGGGTTCCTCTTAGCCTTGAGGGGGGTAAATCTTGAGTAGTCTAAACCAGACATCCTAATTATAACCCTTCCAGTGATTATTTGGAGATGGGTATGTGACACAGTTTTGGCCAATGAGAACTGAGGGATAGTCTTTGGGGAGTAGGGTGCCTCTGGGTAAAATTTATGTATAGAAAGAAACACTTTTACCTTGACTGTTGTCATCTTTGTATGGTGCCTGAAATTGTAGAAGCCATCTTAGGGCCTTGAGGAGGACCAGCCTCAGGGGACAAGCCAACATGCTTATATTGATAGACTGGACAGATAGAAAAGACTGAGGTCCTGCTTGGTGTTAGTGAATTACCAAGTAAACTTACCCTGGAGCTACTCTACCTCTGGACCTCTTGCTTTGTGATATAATAAAAGTCATTATTTAAGCCAAATTTACTTGGCCTTCCCCTATTTTCAATATGCTGATACAATGTAAAATCATGTAATTATAATTCTGATTTCTTTGTATTCTTTGATTGTAGTTGCCAGAATGAGCTCAAGTTTGAAAATTGCTCAGTAGGACCAGGCATAGTGTGGGCCTCTTCTCTGTGGTTTCACTTGCCAATGGCTACTATTTTGATAACTGTAAGTATTTAAACTTACATTAACCAGTGACATTTCTTTATACTTTGAGTTAGTATTTTAGGTACAATCATGTAAATATTAAATTATAGAATTATTAATCGAATAGGGTCCCATTTTCATTGCAGTTCCTTTTTCCTCTTGTAAGCTCCGTGGGTACCATTGTTCTGGGTGCAATACACTGAAGAAGGCCAACTTGAATGGAGGATTACCTCAGTCAGTGCAAGGAATGCTGTAGACTATTTGTTACATTAGCACAGCCGTCTCCTATGAGCCGACATACTGTTTTTGTAAGAAAAATGCTTCGTTTAGATATCTTAAAATTAACTTTCCTCTGTTTTTAAAGGTTATGAGCACAGAATCATGCAATAGCAGCTGTAGATTAAGAAGACTGAACATATGTGAATTGAGATTAGTGTTGTAGTAAATGAAACAAAATTAATTTGACATACTTCAGATAAATTTAATTTTTCTGCTGGATAATTACCATAGATGTTAATTGATTCATGTAAATCACCAGGTTTACAGTTTATAGGAGCCTTATAAAATAAATGCTATTGGATAATGACAAGTCTATAGGAATGTCTTACTGCCTTCAGAAAATCTTACTCAATTAATTTCACTCCTGAATAAGTTGCTCCATTTTGGCTACCATTCCTTTATATACCTTTACCATGTATAGTTACTGACAGAATAGTACCCCTCTTTGCTCTGTGAATAACTCTTCTTTGAATGTTGTGGTTCCATCAAGAGATTAGTCATCAGACCCATTAGGGACCAAACCATCAGAGGATGGGATCTCAGTTAAGGCTGACACTGTGCAGTCAGGTATTTCTATCAGTCATTTTGCAAAGCAAATGGTGAGTGAACTGAACAGATGGGGCTTCTTCAGAGACACCCTTAGAGAAGTCCCCATATGAAGCCTGAGCCCTTGGGTAGCGATTTCTTCTTCTCTTGGTAATAGACAGACTGATAGACTGTGATCACTATTTTTTTATTTTATTTTTTTAATATTACTTTACTGTTCAATTACAGTTGTCTGTATCCTCCCCCCTCCCCTCCCCCTCCAAACCCACCTCCCTCCCCTGCCTCCCTCGTCCCCCTTGGTTCTGTCCATGTGTCCTCTATAGTGGTTCCTAAAAACTCTTCTCCTCATAGTCCCCTCCCCTCTGGCTATTGTTAGATTGTTCTTAATTTCAATGTCTCTGGTTATGTTTTTCTTGCTCTTTTCTTTTGTTGATTATGTTCCAGTCAAAGGTGAGATCATGTGGTATTTATCCCTCACCACCTGGCTTATTTCGCTTAGCATAATGCTCTCCAGCTCCATCCATGCTGTTGCAAAGGGTATAAGCTCCTTCTTTCTCTCTGCTGTGTAGAATTCCATTGTGTAAATGTATCATAGTTTCTTGATACACTCATTTGTTGATGGGCACTTAGGTTGTTTCCAGCAGTTGGCTATTGTAAATTGTGCTGCTATGAACATTGGAGTGCATAGGTTCTTTTGAATTGGTGTTTCAGGGCTCTTAGGGTACAATCCCAGCAGTGGAATTGCTGGGTTAAAAGGCAGTTCCATTTTTAGTTTTCTGAGGAAATTCCATACTGTTTTCCACAGTGGCTTCACCAGTCTGCATTCCCACCAACGGTGCAGTAGGGTTCCCTTTTCTCCACATCCCCTCCAACGGTTATCTGTTGCTTTGTTTATGATGGCCATTCTGACTGGTGTGAGGTGGTATTTCATTGTGGTTTTAATTTGCATCTCTCTGATGGCTAATGATGTTGAACATCTTTTCATATGTCTCTGGGCCCTCTGAATGTCCTCTTTTGAGAAGTGTCTGTTCATGTCTTTTGCCCATTTTTTAATTGGGTTTTTTGTCTTCCTGGAGTGGAGTCATATGAGTTCTTTATATATTTTGGAGATCAAACCCTTGTCCGAGGTATCATTGGCAAATATATTTTCCCATACAGTTGGTTCTCTTTTTATTTTAATACTGTTTTCTTTAGCCCTGCAGAAGCTCTTTATTTTGATGAGGTTCCATTTGTTTATTCTTTCCTTTATGTCCCTCACTCTAGGGGACATATCATTGAAGATGTTTCTGCGTGGAATGTCTGAGATTTTCCTACCGATGTTTTCCTCTAGGACTTTTATGGTGTTGTGACTTATATTTAAGTCTTTTATCCACCTTGAATTTATTTTTGTGTATGGTGTAAGTTGGTGCTCAAGTTTCAGTTTTTTGCATGTAGCCGTCCAGATTTCCCAACACCATTTGTTGAAGAGGCTATTTTTATTCCATTTTATTGTGATCACTATTTTTAATCAAAGAACAAAACCCCTATTCATTTTTTTTTGGTGGACAGGCTGCTATATATCTACATTGGGAAGGAAAACAAGAAATATCTGCATATAACTTAAGAAATGCTTGTTTAATGCCTATTAATTTAGAATATCTGTCTGCCAGCACCTTTTAGTAGGTATGTTTGTAGAGATATATTGGGAAGAAACTTGTTCTTTACTGTTTCATATAAGGCAAAAACAAATGTGGTACTGAAAGTTAATAGGGTTTTTCAATTTCTGCCCATAGACAAGTAATATCTTTTTCAGGACTCTGCCTACTTGCTGGAAAACCTTCCTCAAACTTAATCCTTATAGAAACTCACCTTTCTGTGGAGATGAAACTTTCCTTTCCATTCTCCCTTTTAATTCCTAATTGAGCAGTACAAGCTTTGGATGATAAAACACTCCTTCCTTTAGACATAATGCTGGAAGCAATATGAATAATACTGAGATATTGTTTGGCATTGCATTTGATAGGAAATAAAAAGCATGCAAGGTCCTTTTATGAGTCCATCTTCTGGCATCTTGAAATTTTCTCCCCTTTATGATATAAATAACTAAAGTATAGTTTATGCTGAGACTAGGGGCATCCCTGAGTTTTGAGATTCCTATGACAGGACCTAAAAGTGGCGTCGATGAGGCCCACAGCCCTAGACCTAGTGTTGGATCACTAGCTCCTTTGCGAGGTCCAAGAAGTTTATATAGCTACGGGAGGGAGGCTGGACCCTATAAGCTGGACTGCTTTTATACATTTACACAAGGTGAAATAATAAACTCTTTTTGAAAATTTTAGTGTGTCTCATGTGAATTAAAGAGTGCTAACAAAACTGTGGTGTGTGTATGAAAAATCCCAGGGCAGAACTGTGGTCACTTGGTCAGCCTTTCTATCCTCCAGGAGAAACGAAACCTCAAGTGCTGAAAGCTGTCAAGTTCTATATTTCATTTTAGTGAGAGAAGTGAAACTCCAATGTAGTGACACTACAGCCGCATCTAATTATATAATAGATTGTGTTTGTTTTTACATTTCAGAGAATTCTTACATGCTTTACAATTTTTTTGTTCAGTTTCTACCATATATGGTAAGCCGTTTGCATGAACAATAGATATTATTCAAGCACTTTAGCTACTATCATTGTCTAATCTATTAAGCATATGATTGTTCAGAATACTTTAAAAATACATTCCTGTTGACCATACCTTACTTTCTGTTTTGTTTTTTAGAATATTTTCATTGTTAGTTCAAATGCCAGTTTTCCTGCCCAGTCAAGTTAGATTTAAAGTACAGGAGGGTGCATACGTTCTTTTGGATTGGTGTTTCAGGCTGACAGTGATGAGAAGAGAGAGGGGAGGGGATAAAGGGGGGAAAGGGTGAAGGGTTTACATGAACAATTATAAAGGACATATGGACAACAACTGGGGGGATGGAAATGGGGGAGGGAGGCAGGGAGAGCTGGGGTGGTAGGGAAGGGTGGTGGGGAAAGGCAGAAAACTGTACTTGAACAACAATTTAAAAAAAATAAAAAAAAATAAAGTGCAGGAGGGAGGATGGGTCTTCAGGGTGTTAAGACTTCTCTTTCACCTTGGCTCGTGTGATCCTTTATTTACCTTGTATCTCTAGAGTGCACCACCTGATTTAATGACAACAATGAGGCCCATAGTCTCAGAGATAATGCAGGGACCCAGGGCCGTAGCTGAAAGAAGCAGCCAACACACCCAAATAGATAGATCTGCCTTGGTTAATGAAGATCACAGATGGAAATACTTATTTTTTTTCCTGTGGACATGCTGGGATTTTAGAACTGATGCTATTAATCAATCTAACCTAAAACAGAAACAGTTTCAAGTATGTAATATAGAGTATCAGAGGAATAGAAAACAAACCTTTAACTGAGTCTGATTTTTTTTTTTGAAGTTGGAAAATGTTGCCAGCCTGTTTCTGATGTAATTGAAAATGTTTAGAAGCTTTCCTGAAGAGTTGATTAATATATCAAAACCAAAAAAGGCAATTTTGAGTCTAATTTTGTTTGTTTACTGTGTAATGCATGATTCTTGGCTTTGAAATTCTGCCATGCAGGGTGAAAAATGACTGTCAGTGTGAAACAAAATAGTCTATTGAAAAGAACATTGCATCTAATAAGGAACAGCGGATACCAGCCCAATGCATGATATCTGGAATTATAGAGTCTTAATCAGTCTGATTGTTTCCCATGGGCAAAAGAGAGAGTCCAGATTTGGCCAAGGGTGGTGGTGGGAGTCTTTTGACCCACCCATCTCTTGGTGCAAGAACCGTAAGTGGGAACTTGGTTGGGAAGCACTCTGGTCTAGGCTGGAAGAACTAGGATAGTCTGGAACCTTGAGAAGTTGCATAGTCTGGAGCATCCTCACAGGGGCAGAAGCGATATTATGAGGGAAAGGTTGGCATAGCTTCTGTAGGAGGGCCTGGAACTTTACTATGCTTCAGGAGCATTTCCTAGGGCTTCTTGATTTTTGAACGAACTGAAATAGGTAGTTATATTTTGGTACTCAGCTTTCAGAGGAAGAGGCCATAGTTCAAGAAAACTTGCTGTGCTAGAAAAAAAAGTGAAATTTAACTGAGTTTCCACTTACTTTGTTAAAATATGTTTACTCAAAGAGAGAAAAATGCCTGTCCTAGAGTGAATTTACATTTTCCTTTTCCTAGGAAAGTCCCAATTTCATATATTTTCCTCATTATTTTAATCATTGACATCTTCCAGAAACTCAGTATTTTAATAGCACTATACCTACTAGACTTTCTTTCAAACCCAGAAGCAACACAAAGTCTTTGATAGGACCACAGGTTTGGCTTAGGGTTCAGAAAATAAGGTCACTCTATGTAGAAGGAAGTTGAATTGGAAAAAAAAAAAACCCAACAATACGAAATCAACATAATTTCCCACCTCTTTAGGTAGACACTAAAGTGTAGGTGCCAGGTTGTCAAGCAGGCTCTGCTTGAATATCTCCCCTGAGAGATTGATTGGGAGCTCAGAAGGCATCTTAATTATTATTAAGCTTTATGCCTTTAGCCAAACTTATTTCCTATGGCTTCACTCATGAGGAGCAATGCAGAATGTCCTCTTGTTTTGTTGTGATGCTCCTTCAGACATGCAGGTGGTTATTTTATCCCGAGTCTCTTTCTCAGGCCAACCTCACCACGTTCTTTTATCATTTTGTTTATAACCCAATTTTCACCATTGTAGGGCCCTTGACACTCTACTTTGGGTGGTTTTTGTCTGGTCTAGCTTCTGAGGAATAGAAGTGGATTCCCCTTTCCTTTTCCAAGTCTCTGATAATACAGTTCAACATTGTTTTAGTTTATTTGACAGCCGCATCTTAGTGTTGGTTCAGACTGTGCTTGTGGTCAGTTGATGCCACTTGGCCTATTTAAGTACACAACTGTTTTCTCTCCCCTACCCCTGCCATGTACCTGTGCATTTGATTCTTAAAATTGGCATATGGTAGTTTACTTTTATACTTAGTATATATGGTTTTGAATTCTGACCTGCCATTCAAATCTGTCAAACTCTTGTAAAATCTTGATTTTTCATCTAATGTATTGGTTTTTCTGTCAGCTGCAACTTTAAGTAGGTTTTCCATGTTTCATAAGTGTTATCACAGTTTGGTTAAAAAAAAAAAGTATGCAGCCCTGACTAGTGTGGCTCAGTGGGTTGGGCATAGTCCTGCAAAACAAAAGGTTGTTGGTTCGATTCCATTCAGGGTACATGCCTGGGTTGCAAGCCAGGTCCCAGGTTGGGAGTGTGCAAGAGGCAACCAATGGATGTTTCTCTTGCACATCGAGGTTTCTCTCCCTGTCATTCTTCTTCCTTCCTCTCCCTCTAAAAACATATAAATAAATGAAATCTTTTTAAAAAAGCATGCAGTTTGTAGTGAGACAGGTCTTGGTTTTTAATTCCAGCTTCATATACCTGCCATCTGATGTTGGCATGCTATTTAAACTCCCCAAGCTAAGCCTGCTTATAATAAAAATGAAGATAATAATAATTTCTACCTTTTAGGTTTGTTGTGAGCATTCACAATAATGTAAGTGCCTATTGCATAGTAGGGGATGGCGGTGATGATGATGATGATGATAATGATATTAATATTAATAAATGTTTTATTGACATGGATTCAGAATAAATTCTCTTATTTTCTTTCTCCTTATCGGGGTCAGAGTTAATATTTTGGATGGGGCCAAGGACAGAGCCATGTAACCTCTAGAGACCACTCTCCAGGTTGACATACATTAAATAAATATTTTTAAGCCATAAATATTTATTGAACACAACTATGTCTTAGTACTATTCTAGTGATTAGGGTCATAGTGGTAAAACAGGTAACAGTCCCTTACACAGTGGACATTGAAATGTGCAGGGCTGCTGCATAACACAGGGGTAACATTCACACAGAATTTGTTGTCTCTGCAAGAGGAGACATAAATACAGACAGAAACAGAGAGACAGACCCACAGACACATACACATATGCATCTTGTAGTGCATGTAATACAATGTTAGATCGTGGTAAGCTAGGATATATAATATCATATTATATGATACTGGATAGTGACAAGAACTATATAGAAAAACAAAACAAGATGTTCAGAGTATGATGGGGGCAAATGCTGTCTTATATCAGATGGTTAGAGAAGATCTCTCTAAGGAGGTGACACTGGGGAGAGTCCTGATGACTTATGCAACTCTCTGAAGGGAAAGGTTATAGTCAGAAGGATATTGATTTATAAATTGAAGCATTTTGGGGATGAATGGTCAGCCAGGCATTTATTCCCTTAAAAACACTATCTTATTCATCAAGTCCCAAGAATAAGAGACTTTGTAAATATGCTTGCCCTAATTAATATAAAGCACAGATGGATCTGAATTTATTTGAGAGCTATGGGGAGGCACAGGATTTGTATTCCCTTGTTGATAACAAGGCTTCTCTGTAGCTGGTGTTTCCTCCTGAGCAAATGTGCAACTTCATGGAGTGTAAAGCAAAGGGGACCCTATCAGATATCCGTAGTGTCTAAATCAACCTTGGTGACCCATGGGTTAATAGGAGCCTCCAGGTTGCTTTCATAGCCTTCATTGTGTGCATGATGTCCCCACTTTCACTAGTCCTTAAACGTGTAAAAAAAGAGTGAATCTGTCCTGGTTCCTAGTGATCACCACTTCCTTTTCTAATGGCACACAAATTGTCCATCTAATCACTTTAGAATATTACCATGTTGCAAAATCAAGCTTATTGATTTGATTTGTACATCATGGAACATTTTTTTTCCCATGTTGAAAAATTGGAATAACTATTTTTCCAGCTTTATTGTCCCAGTATCTTTTCTATTCTCCATGATCCCTTAAAGATTACTGACAGTAACTCTTAGATTATATCTGCAAAGTCTCTCCATACTCTGGGATATAATTTGTTTAGGTCTAGAGACTTGAATTCATTTAAAACAGTAAGATGGTCTCCTGCTATCAACTTACTTATCTCATACTTCAGTTCCTTCTAAACTATATTTATTCAACCCTTCTGAGCTTAAAGATCATTCTCTTTGATAAAGAAGATAGAAATACACCAGCAGTTGAGATATATTATTTTCTTTCTGTTATTTGTTAATATCAGAACAAATGTTAATATCATCTGCCCCAAGCAGTGAACATGCTTTTTAGGTTCCTCTTTTTCACTTTGCTTGGAGCTGATAAGGTTGTGTGTGTGTGTGTGTGTGTGTGTTTCTGAGTCTGTGGATGAAAGGCTTAAGCATATTTCACTACAGTGCATTACTGTATTAGCCCTCCTATCATGTCCTTTCAGTTCAATACTCCGTGCACATTCTCTCTTGTTTTCACATGCTATCATGAGCCAGGGCCCTGGAACCACACAGTCCAAGGGCAGATCCTGGCTGTTCCATTTTTTTTTTTTTAATAGCACTGACATCACGGGCAGGTTAGTTAACCTCTCTGAACCCAAATTGTTTCATCTGTAAAATGGAGATAATAATGCTTACTTCCTGGAATTTGAGAGTAAGTGATTTAATACACATAAAGGGCTTGGATTAATGTCTGGCATGTAGTAAGTACTTTTCACCACCACCACCATCACCACCACCATCATTTCTAATTTATTCATCTTTCAAATATATTTTGAAAGTCTGACCTCATCAGAGAGCTTCCAGGTCAGCCACAATTTGTCTTAGTTAGGGCACATTCAATCCAGTTGTTTGTATCTTGTATGTATTTCTCTGTATCTAGTCCTACATAGTGAGAATTGATTTAAATAATGATGACGTGAGGCTTTCAAAGATCATGAGTCAACAAAGAAAGATGAAATTACATTTAGTGTGCTCATGGTTACAGCAAAGTAAATGGATGCATTTTAATGAAGACTCTCATTTGAGTCTGGTTTGAAATACAAAAAGAACTTACTTTTTAATCAGAGAACCCGGGTAACCAGTATACCCCTTTCCAAGTCTTCTAGCTGACTTTGAATGCTAAAGGAAAACTTCTCTGGGTTCTAGATGAGGCCCAACGAATCTGTAATACCTGAAGGGGGTCCTAAAATACTGTTTCACAAGGGTCTGAAAAGGTAAACTTGTAATCATCAAGGGAAGCCTGAGCCTATCATATCTTTACACCATATTAGGGCTGTTGGTGGAATCTGTGATAGAATTTGATTGGTTGCTCCATGGAGGGATTCTCCATCCCTCTGCCTCTATGTTTTTATGATAGGTTTCCTTTGGCATAACAACCATCACATTTATGGCTTTCTCTGATTGGAGACAGAACTAACTTTACTTAACTCAGACCTTTCTTTCTTGGAGCTCTCCTTTCTATAGGATACTGACACATTGGAAACTTACAGAAGTGGCCACTGCCTGTGTGGAGAGGGTCCTACAGCAATGTAGTGATGCCTGTGATTGGTGGGTAAATCTGCCTAATTGAGAAGCAGTATTAGCATGTCCATTTGTGCCCAAGCCTCAAGTCAGATTCTCAAACCAGTTTCCTCAAAAATAATGCAGCTGATATTTTGATCTCTGTTTTTCTGTCTCCTGTGTCTTGATTCTTAAGGAGAGAGAAGGATATTATTTATTGACCCCTCAAATTTCATATGATGCAAATAATAAGAGTGAAGGTGAGCTAATAAATATATTAGCTTTTTTCTTTACTTATAACCAAGACAATCTTTAGGCCACCTGTGCAAAAATGATCTGATTGACTTCCTCCTGGGAAAACCTCCCTTATTTCTACCTTTCATCAGAGTTAAATAAACAAATAAATCTAGAAACCCATGATGAAAAAGGACCTATCGTTAGCACCTAGACATAGGGAAAAGCTAGATTAGGTAGTTGGAAAATGACTTTCAGGGGTAGGATGGGAAGCTTAAAAAAAAAAAAAAAAAAGAATAGTAGGGCAAAAAGTATCCTGTCTTGGGAAAAAGGAAAAGTTTCAGCAGGATCACGAGCAAAGGTCATGTGGATACACAGAAACTAAGATTGTAAATTTCTTAAAATTATTTCCTTGTACAACAATCCGTGCAGTGCCTAGATACATTTTTGGTCCCCTTCCCCCCTTTAAAAAGTACATACTGGGCTTAATCTTTGCTAAGCTAGAGAGAGCTGAAGAGTAGACTGGAAGGTGGAAAGAAAGTAAAAGGCAGCCTGGATGTACAGGAGATGGGGTAGGGAATCAAAGAGCCCAAGAAATAGGACCAGGTTTGAAAACGGGTTAATGAGTATGATACAAACAGATTGACCAGAAGAGAAGACCCTGGATGTGCTATGAAGGAACTTCCAGGAGTGGAAGGAAATGAACAGAGGGAAAATTAGAGTTCTAAAAGTGAAGAACCAAGGAGAACCCTGGTGAACCACAACGTCAATGCCAGGAAAGTCAGAAGATAGTAAGTGTTCTTTGGGATTGGATGGGAGACTGGTTTTCCCAGGGGTCAGATACCAGAGTTGAATCTAAATCCAAAATGAAATATTTATTGATCAGTTGCTATATGCATGTCACTGTTCTGGGAACTGGTTAAAGAATGATGAGCCAATGTGATCTAATTCTTGCTCTCATGAGGCTTACAGTCTAGTGGGAGGTAGAATCAATTGAAAAGAAAAAGTCGCAAGTGCTGCATGGTACAGGGTGCCATGGCAACATAGAGGCTGTACCTGACCCTGTAGCTGCTCCAGAGGAAGTTCCATCTAAACTGAGACCTGAAGGATATGTTACAGTTAGGCAATCAAGGAAGAGCATTGAGGGCAGTGTGAGTGGGAGATGTCAAGGCCTGGTAATGGGCAAGAAAGAGCTTCAGATTTGGGCATTCAGAAATCTGCAAGTGGGTCAATACCATACTCTGGGCACTTTTTACAGGAGTCACTTTGCAGAAAAAATAAAAATGGGCCTTGACAAGGTCACCAGGTAGAGAATGTCCTTTGATGTCTGTTCCTTGGAGTGTAAGGGATAGAGCAATAAAAAGTGGCAGTGATGGGGTCTCCAGGTGAGCTGAGTGGGTGTTTTAGATTCTCTGGATGCTGAGGCATTGGGCAGAGGGAAAGCATGCTGCTAAGTCTAGAGGGAAAGAAAAAAACTGCATAGGAAAGTGAACCTTGTGGATGGCCAGGAAAAAAAGACAATTTAGTCTTCTGTGTTACATTTTAATAATAGTCATTTGTAACTGCATAATGAAATTTGTGAACAGAAGTTCATTTCCAAAAGAATAATCTCTAACTGATATGCCTCAGTAGGATTTGGCCAGGTTTTAATTTTAGTTTGAATAAATAATGCAAGATTCTAGGCTGGGTAAGATAAAAGGAAATCTCTGTACTTTCATCTCTCCATGATGGAAATAATAACTACTTTATTTCAAAACAAGTTTCCAATTAGTTTCTGTGAAATATTATTATCCTCTTTTCCCAGATACTGTAGCTCATTTTGAAACTTAATTTTGATAATATATAAACATTTCTGAAACTTACTCTATAGCAATGACAGTTATATTTGGAGGGAGGAATGCTGTTAGGCTGTAACTATATTATTTGGGACTGTCTTAAATAAGAATAAAAATAATAAAAGAGTATTAGTCAAAGTATAACCTCATTTCATGTCTGTTCATGACCTGGCATGAACTTATCTTCACCCTAGAGTACAGATCAAGGCCACTTCCTCCAAAGTTGTTCAATGAACTGTATGTTTCTTCAAGACTAGTTATGTTTCATAAGTATAGATCATCTTGTCCCATTTAAAGAGGTGATATTATTTAAATAATTAGTGTACTCATTCAATAAACACAATTAAGCACCAACTGTGCTTTAGACCCTGGGCCAGATGCTGGGGCTTATGTGGTAAATCAGACAGATGTGACCTTTGCCTTTGAGGCACTTACAGTCTACGGGTACTTGAGAAATTCTGAAAGCACTTTGTGGGAGAGGTTCCTCCACCCAAGTTTTCCCCTGGACCCTACGGAAGTAAAGTAACACATTTTAATTTGTATTTTAACTCAGGACCTGACCATTATCTGTGAATCATTCCAGATGGATAAACTGAGGCACAGTTACTCAGGCTCAAACCATTAGTATTAAGTGGTGATTTCAGTTGGAAGGTTGGTGTCCTGATGAGTTCTTCATTCTCCAGTTCCCACAAACTCACTTTTCTACAATTGCAGTGCACCGTTTGCTCTGTTTTTCTTCCTTCAATGCAGAAAAGAAGACTGGTGATGCTATTTTTCAGATGAAGAAAATAAGGCAGGGGAGTTTACCCAAGGCCACTTATCACTTTTATGGAGGAGCAAGAATCACAACTCCTACCCTTTGAGTTTCCAGGCTGTTGCCTAGCTACCAAACCTCCTTGTCTCTTCTATAGTATAGTAGCTGAGCAGACACTTAATAATCATAATTGATGGTGCTGGCTAAAAGGAAGAGCTCAGAGTGATTCTGGGGAATTTATTTTCACATACCAATGAATTTTATTCTTCCTGTGGTCAATAATGTATATCCATTTGTTTTAGATAACATCCCTGTCTTGATGTACCATGAAGCTTTCTCATCTACATTGATGGCTTCTCTGTTTCTCAACTATTCTTTCTAGGGGAATACAGTTGTTATTTACAGGTATCATACATTGAAAAAAGCAATGTTTGTCCTAGGGCTTCTTGGAGAAGAGTCTCACTACAGCATTTTTAAGAAATAAAAAGCAATTCAGTGTAAGTTAAATAAATTCCACTAGAAAGTAACATTTCTGCTTCCTAAAGTATTAACTTCATCAATTAACTGATTAATAATGTTAAAAATATCTGAGCATCTATTTGTTCCAGAAACTAATAGGAATAAAAAGATAAATTTGTTTACCCTTTCAATTATGATTTATTGAGTGCCCAGTGCATGCCAGATACTGTGCTGATACCAGGGTTTCTGTAATTCTCCTCATGTTGCTTGTAGTTCTTAAATGATCTGAAATGATCACTCAAGTAGACAATTGCAACTTTCATATAAACCTCAAAAGAGAAGCGTGTAGAATTGTGAGTGCCCATTATGGTGGCTTTGACACAGTCGAGGAAGGCTTCCCAGAGAAAGTGATACTTGAGTTAAGTTCTGATGAAAAATTAGAGGGAACTAGACAAAGAGGGAAGGAAAGAACGTTACAGGCAGAGGAAACAACATATTCAAAGGCCCTGTGGTGAGTGGGAACTTATAGAGTCCAGAGCTATAGGACTAGTGTGGTTTGAAGTCAGAAGATGAAAGGAAGCTGGAGAGGAACCTGGTGGGAAGAGAAGAGGACCAAGGCCAGACCATGCTTAGTGTCAGCCATCTATACCCCACTTCAAAGTCTCAGTCTGATGCCAACCAAGGCTATAGTGGACCGTGCTATACCAACTCCCACTGATTCTGTGCTGACTTTATCTGAATTGTGCCTGGGCTTCTCTGGTCTCCAGTCCTGGGGCCCTTGCAGGAGACCACTGGCAGTCACATGTGAGCAACACAGAAGTGCCAGGGAGTTACCTTCCACAGGGCAACTCTCAACCATTGACAGATGAAAGTCAATGGGTGAATGCCTCTCCCCTTTGTCTCTTGGGAAGAATTTTGAAATTTATTCCTCATAATCCCTCAGAAGTTTCCAGTGGGATTGATCACAATTGCTCACAGTGGTGGTCAAATTGCTCATTCTTTTCCTCCTCCCCTGTTTCACTCACTTTCCCTAATCCATGACTCTTGCTCTCTGGGGTCACTTCCCAAATGAAACTGTGTACAGGCAAGATTTCGTGTCCTGCTGGTTTTTGGGGAAGCCAGGTAGAGGTGCCATGTTAAAAAGTTTGGAATTTTGTCTTGTAAAAGCAATGAATAAATGCCTGTTTTAGAGATGATGGTGAAATTAGCATTGTAGCTCTTCAGAGAGATCACTTTGGCTGCACTATGGAGAACAGACTAGAGGAAGACAAGGGATAGGTGATAGTAGAGCAGTTAGTTGGCTGTAGTAGTCTAGGCAAACATAATTGGAATAGAATGGGAACAATAAAGAAAGAGAGAGAAATAGACAGATTTGAGAAACATTTAGGGCCTCTAATTGACAGGACTTGGTGACAGATTTGATATGGCTGGTGAAGGAGGAGGAGATATTTGAAATGACTTCTACATATGTGACTTTCTTAGCTGGATAGATGATAATACTGTTCACTGATTTGGGGGACTCTGGAAGATCAGATGTAGGGGAGGGAGTTTCAGTTAAAGTTCTTTATGATCTAAGTGACAGAAAACCCAATATGAACAGACTTACACAAGAAGAGAATTAGTTGACCAATATAAATGAAAAAAAAAAAAGGTAATCTGGCCTTAGGCATGACTTATTTAGGGGCTAAACAGTGTGACAAGGATCAGTTTCTTGGCTCTGATTCTCTTGGGTGCCTTTGGCCCCCTAGGGAAGCAGGATGACCACGTACACCACGAAGTACAGGAATAAGGCTTTTCTCTCCAGGAGCCTCAAAGCATCACTTTTGCTCATTTGTTATGATTGGATTATATGCCCACAGTCTAAAGAGACACCTTTCCCAGGGGGATGGGATATGCAGATTGCTTTAGGTTAATTACTTTGTACTCCTAAAGTTGTGAATGAGCATGGGGTCAGCCTCACAGAGACCTGATTAGCCAAGAATGTGAGGGGTGAAGGCCTTAAAGAAAAGTAGGATACTACTGTTTTAAGAATGGAGAAATGGGTGCTGGGAGGGTCCCTAAAAGTTCTTATTACCAGGAAGAAAGTTCTTGAGTTTTGTTTTGAATATGTGTTTGAGTTGCCTTTAGGACATTCAAGAAATGATGGATGCATGGGCTAGGCTTAACCTCAAAGGAGACATCTGAGAATCGTAGGGAGTAATTTGCATAAAGGTAGCCATTGGAACTGAAGGAACTGATGAAGTCAGCCAGGGAAAGGAGTATACACTGAGGAAAGAAGAGAACCAGAGACCAAGTGTTGAGGGATTCCAACACTGAGTTGGAATTCTTCTAAATAAAGGAGAATTAACCTGAAAGTAGAAGGAGCAGCTAGAGAGGTAGGAAGAAATCCTGGAAAACTCATTTATAAACAATAAAATATAACACACAATAGCTGCCTCCTTAGGATTCGTAGTTCAGTAACCAGACTTGAGACCAAAAGTGATGGTAATGTAGAGAACTTCAGTCCCACAAGTTAAGGGTATTAGAAGTATAACCCCCCAGCAACATCCAGGGGAGCACAAAGAGGAGAATGGCTAATTGTTTTTGGGGGGAGAAAAGAATCATGTGGGAAAAGTCTTGAAAGATGAACAAAATTTTGCCAGTTAGAGAAGGGAGAAGGGAGAAGTTCCAACTCTAAGTTGAACTTACATAGGAGATTCAGGAAGGGTTCAGAACTAAGGGAGCGCAACCTAAATTATAAGAACTTTAGGAAACAGGCAAGAAATAGATAAGGGTATGTTGGCTAAGGGGAAAGGCTGGAGGTACCACATAGATTATGTTTGTAGGTGATTATTTATCTTAGGGCTTGACTGTATCACTTTACTAACCAACTTGACTGACCTTTTTCCTGGATTGGCTGGTTGCCTGACATATGTTTTTTTTCTTCTTCTCTTATTTTTTTTCTTTTTCTTCTTTTGGTATTAGAAAGACAAACTCTAAATCTAAAATATTTTTTTAAGGTGAATATTGACTGGTTGCTTTCTGTTACCTCCAAAGTGAGGACAGGAAGAAATATTACTATATTTTAACAAAGGCAATTTAAGTTAGACATTAGGAAGTATTTTCTTACCAGCAACATTTATTTTACTTGTCTGCATCAGGTTCCAATTTACAGGCTTAGTCAGACAATGATAATAACAATCTAAGAAAGAAAGGCTATACAATAAACAAGGGAACAAGAAATCATAAATAAATAAAATCAGTAAGTTTTTTGATTTTTTTGGAGGGGAGTGTCCAGGAAGTTACATCTGGAGCAATCACCAAAACAGTTCCAACTAGCTAGGGACATGCTGGAGGAATTACCATTTAGGATTCTGATTAGCCAGAAGACAGGGATAGAACACACTTTCCAGCTATTTCTGGCACAGGATAGCTATGATAGGCAGAATAATGAATGGCTCCTCAAAGATGTTCACATCCTAAGACTTCTGGCCAAGACGGTGGTAGCATAGGCAGACACACTTACCTCTTCACACAACCACATCAAAATTACAACTAAAATATAGAACAACCGTCACTCAGAACCAACAGAAATCGAGTTGAATGGAAGCCTGACAACTATGGAATGAAAGAAACCACATCCATCCAGACTGGTAGGAGGGGCACTCATGCATAGGCTGGCCCTCTCCCACATGTAGTGGATAAAATTCAGGAGAGATTATTTTAGCAGTGAGGAGTCCCAACCCCACACGAGGCCCTTCACCCAATTGTACCAGTGCCAGGAAGGTACGTCACTTTCTAACTGCAACTTCTAGCTGCAAAAACCAGTGGGGATTAGGTTGGTGGAAGAAACAGCTTGAACCCCAAGCGGTTACTTTTAAAGAACCCACACATGGGTTCTCATCTACTCAGACTCACTCCTCTGAGCTCCAACACCAGGGTGGAAGCTTGAGGGGCACAGTGGCATGCTGTGAGAGACTGAAGTGTCTGGCTTCAGGGTGAGTGGAGGCCATTGTTTGTTTTCAGAGGCCCACCCCAACAGAGCCAAAGAGACAGCAAGCTGTGCCATATCTGAGACTCCGTCAACTTGGCTAACACTGTTTGACCACCTTGGAGATCCCCAGAGGCTCCACCCCACCCAATTTACAGGCCCACACAAGCTGCTTTTCCATTAAAATGGCTGGTCTTGACTCATACTGCACAACTTCCTAAATCCTCTCAAAAAAGCAACAACTGGCCTCAGTGAGCCCCAGGCCCAGCACTAGCAGCAACCAGCCTAGATTCACAGCTTGGCTTTGCCTGGGAACCTCCAAGCCCAGCAAAAGCAGCAGCAATCTCAGATTGCTTTATAGCTTAGGCAGGGTGGCTCCAGGCAAAACACAGGTAGGGGCTACCTTGGCCTGCACCACCCAAGGCCAGCACACCTAATGGACAGCTACAGACCATGTTGGAACACCACTACCTTGCCCCTGCACAGCTGATCCTCCATGGAGGGAGGAGGTTGTTGGTAAGTGGTCACAGACAATCCTTATAGCTGACTGGCATGGGTAAATCCCTCCCATTGATTTGCCAACAGCAACCAAGGCTCAACTAGAAGATGAAGGTGTGCTCAGACCACATGAAGGGCACATCTCAAGTACCCAGCTTGGGTAATAAGGGAGGCTGTGCCACTGGACCCTACAGGACACCTACTACATTAGGCCACACTACCAAGATACGGAGTCAAAGCAACTCTACCTAACACATAGAAACAAACACAGGCAGGCCGCCAAAATGAGGAGACAAAGAAACATGGCCCCAAATGAAAGAAAAGATCAAAATGCTAGAAAAAGAGCTAAACAAAATGGAGATAAGCAATCTATCAGATGAGGAGCTCAAAACACTGGTTGTCAGGATGCTCAAGGGACTTTGTGAGGACCTCAGCAGCATAACAAAGATCCAGTCAGAAACAAAGGATACACTGATTGAAATAAAGAACA
>PVJI01007298.1:0-79300 GCA_004026765.1 Micronycteris hirsuta | reverse complement strand
CTTCATCACAAGACACCATTATTTCTTTAAAAATATTGTGATTGCTTTTGTTTCTTCAGTGTTTTCCTGATCTTTTTTCTCTTCCTCTTTCTCCCTTCCCTTCCATCATTCCCTCCTACCTTCTAGTAATAAAAATATGTTATTTCTTTTAAAAAAATTAATGTTAATTTGTCTTCACCTTATTCATAATCACGCTGCTTTCTAGTCTGTTGTGTTTAATGGAACTTTGCCCCTTTATTACTCATTTGAGAGTAATAAATACTCTTGTTATAAAAGCAATGATTTTTGATGAAGAAAAATATCCTCTATCCCTAATCTGCCCTTCCCAAGAATAAAACTAAATATGTAGATCTTTTGTTCTCTTTTTTCCCCTCTAAAAGACTGTTCTTTTTAGACTTTTGATATAATTTATATATAATTTTAAAGGAAGTTCATGCCAGAAACATCAAATAAGGAAAACCAAGAATAATTTTTTGTTGTTTGTTGTAGTTTGACAACTTAATAAAGCCGAAATACTTTACAGATATTATAAAATAATTCCTGTTTATTTTACATACTTAAGCAGTGAGTTAAATAGCAAACCTAAAAAAGCTAGAGGAAATATTTATAATCAATAGGACAGAAAACAAGTAATAATCTTAATATATTGATTAAAAATAACACTAAAGTTATATAAGACAAAAAAAGATAAAAATTTTGAGAGACAATTCATAGGAGAGAACATAAATGTCTAGTCCATATCACAAATGTTTAACTTCAATGAAAATCAGTACAGGTCAATATCATTCTGACATTTTAAATTAGCAGATATTTTTGAAAACCAGAACAGGTAAATATTAGTGTTCTAAATAGCAGATATTTGGAAAATAATGCTGTATTGGTCAATCAGGGATGCTGTAGCTGTAACAAAATGCTACAAACTAGATGGCTTAAGAGTCATAAATATATTCTCTCACAGTTCCGGGGGCTGGAAGCCTGAAGTCAAGGCACCAACAGGGCCAAGCTTCCTTGAAGGGAGAATCCTTTGTCTCTTCCAGCTTCTGGTCGTCCCAGGCCTTCCTTGGCTGGGGGCAGTGAAACCCCAGTCTCTGCCTCCATCTCCATATAGCTGTCTTTCCTCTGTGTCTGTCTCTTCTCTTTTTATAAAGATATAAGTCATATTTCACTTAGCATAATGCCCTCCAGGTCCATCCATGTTATTACAAAGGGTAAGATGTTCTTCTTTTTTATGGCCAGGTAGCACGCCACTGTGTAAATGTATTATATAATTTTACTCATATGTGGAATCTAATGAAAAAATAAACTAAGAAACAAAATATAAACAGACTCAGAGATAGAGAACAGATTGATGGCTGCCAGAAGGGTGGGGGATTGTGGGGCTCGATGAAAAGTTAAAGGTATTAAGCAAACAAACAAACAAAAATGCATAGACACAGAAACAGTACGGTGATTACCAGAAGGGAAGGGGGTGGGGGAAGGTACACGAGGGTAAAGGGGTGATAAACGGTGACTTGGGGTGGGGAACACACAATAGAATAGAGATGATGTATTATAGAATTGTACACCTGAAACCTCTGTTATTTTATTGAGCAATATTACACCAATAAATTCAATAAAAAAAGATACAAAGGAGTTCTCATAAGACTATCAGCTGATTTTTCAAAAGAAACCACTCAGGCAAAAAGGGGCTGGAAAGAAGTATTCAAAGTCATGAAGGCAAGGGCCTACATCCAAGATTACTCTATCCGGCAAAGCTATCATTTAGAATGGAAGGGCAGATAAAGTGCTTCCCAGATAAGGTCAAGTTAAAGGAGTTCATCGTCACTAAGCCCTTATTATATGAAATGCTAAAGGAACTTATCTAAGAAAAAGAAGATTATCAAAAAATGAACAGTGAAATGACAGCAAACTCACAGCTATCAACAACTGAATCTATAAAAAGAGACAAAAACAAAAACAAACTAAGCAGACAACTAGAACAGGAACAGAAAGAATCACATCACAGAAACGGAGATCACATGGAAGGCTATCAGCGGGGAGGGGGAGGAGGAGAATCAGGGAAAAGGCACAGGGAATAAAAAGCAAAATGATAGGTACAGAATAGACAGGGGGAGGTTAAGAATAGGAATTTATACGTATAACCCATTGACATGAACTAAGCGGGGAATACTGGTGGGAAAGGGGTGCAGGGTGGAGGGGAATAAAGAGGAGGAAACAAATGGGACGACTGTAATACCATAATCAATAAAATACATTTTAAAAAGATACAAATCATATTGAATTAGGGTGCACCTTAATTCAGTATAACCTAACCTCAACTTGACAACATCTAACCGTGATTACAAATAAGGTCACATTCATAAGTCTAAGAAGGTAGGACTTAAGCCTATTTTTTGGGGAGACATGATTTAACCCATAACAAATGCTATACTATGTTGATAAATTAATAAAGCTTTTCTGACAAACACCTTCATTATACTTTTTCTTCTACTAACTTCTTCTAGGAATTCACCCTGAGAATAAAAAATATAAATTATAGTTATATGAAAAATATTATTTGTAGCATTATAAAATAAATTATTTAGAAGGATTCTGAAAGTAAAAATTATTAAGAATTTTGTATATCTACCTAGGATAGAATAGTATGAAACCACTAAAAATGACATTTAAAATTTTTAAATATTCATAATCACAGACAATACAAGAAATACTAACATATAGCAGGTAAAATGTATTTTCTACCAGAAAAGCCAAAAATCAAAGAAAATAAATAAACATGCAGCATCAAGAACAAAGCACCATTGGTAAATGAGTGAAGAAATAAGCATTCTTCTACACTGCCGAAGGGGATGTAAAGTGCTGGAAAGGATTTATGGAAGGTCATTGGTAATGCATGTCAATGTCTTAAAAATATCCTTATCTTTGGTTTACCAATTCCACTTCCAGAATTTTTTTTTAAGGATTTTAGTTTTATTTATTTTTAGAGAGAGGGGAAGGGAGGGAGACAGAGAGGGAGAGAAACAGCAATGTATGGTTGCCTCTCACATGGCCCTCACGGGAACCTGGCCCGCAACCGAGGCATGTGCCCTGACTGGGAATCGAACCGGGACCCTCTGGTTCCCATCCCACGCTCAATCCACTGAGCTACACCAGTCAGAGCTCACTTCTAGAATTTTTTAAACAATCTTTGATATGTACAAAAATTTATCCACAATCTTTAATATGCATACAAAGTTATCCTGGAATTAATTATACTAAAAATTACAAACAATATAAAAATTCAATAGAAGAAATAGGTTAGATGAGGAATAAGACATCCAGATAATACAATAATGTGTATTTAATGACAGGCAAAGATATATGTTTTGAAAAAATAAGTAAAATTACAAAAAAATTACAAAATCTTCTCATGCATATGACTCTGAAGTCAATTTTTGAGTGGAGCAGGGACCATGAGTTTGTACATTAAATATGAAGTATGGTAAGGTTGCGGGGACTGCATGTTGCTCCTGTGGTGAAATAATTTAAAACGGCTTTCAAAAGCATATCATTTGCTTTTTTGAATTTGTTTGCTGATTCAAGAAGAATGTTTTCACAATTTTTATGTTGGGTAAGTTTCTAGTATTGAAGTAGGTCAATACTAGAAATACATTGATATTCAAAAGTGGGAAGAACTGGAAAAACTTATTTTGTCCTGTTCTCTAGAAGCTAAATGTGATTCAATCAGGTTTACTATTTAGTTTTACACATAGATAAAAAATAAATAGTAACACAATTCTGGCAGTTATCATAAAGAATTGCTTGATTGCTAAATATCTTAAAGCTAGAAAAGGATATTTTAAACATAAGTAAAACCTATAACAAAGTAAAAATATATACGTTTAAAATATGTTAGCCTAAAAGATTTTGGGTTTAGAGATCACTTACTTGCTTAAAACATTGGTTACGCATGAAAAACGTTAGGATATTTTTCTTAGAAATAACCACAAGTTGGGTTCTGCACAATATCATCACAACGTTGAAATTTCTTTTCCTGCTCCGTTAAGTTTGTGGCTCAATTATTATAATTTCCAATATGTTATACTTTATTTTTATTCTACAGCCCTTGCTGTGTGGTCATGGTTTTAACATTGCTTTCTTGTTCCAAGACACGGGTACCGAACGAACTTCAGTGATTCCTATGGAGACAGTGTTTCACTTTTACTCTCCGTTCCTTTCTCTTACCTAATGAAGCCCTTTGCGTAAAGTCCGGAAGTTGGCTAGAAATATTTTAGAACAAGCCAGAAGCGGTCTCACCAGATACATATAACAGACTTTTATGCTCAGATAAGGTTTATCTTATTTCTTCCAGCAGTTTGTTTTGTGGACCGTTGCTTTACTTTTCAGACGGCCTGTTCTTTTGGACGTGTTCTTAAAATGAGAACTAGAGGTGAGCGATCTCATTGAGCCTGTTAACGCTGATTCCTGGCTTAACCCGTCCAATGCGATTTTTATGCTGCCCGAGGCTTCTCATGTTTCTCCCAACAACTTGCTTTATGGCAGTGGGTCCCTCCGCAGGTGGGCCTTTCCCAGGCTGCAGCCCCGCAGCACAGCTGCGGGCTTCCAGGGTGAGCGATCCGAGGGAGCGTGGGGGAGGAACGCTGCCGAGACAGAAGCCACCGTGTTTTCAGAGCTTCAGCTCGGAAATGACTTCCCATCACCTGTGCAATTTTCTAGTCATTAATCAGCGATTTACCCAATTCACTTAATTTTTGAATGCCACCTAACACACAGTATTCTCAAATGTTGGTTTGCATTTTTTGCAGCCTCCAAGATGGCCCCAATGATTCTTTCCTCTTAGAATTTACACCTTTGTGTAATTCCTTCATGTTGAGTGTGGTCTGGATTTCTGGATTCTCTTTTAAGAGTTTTTTACACGGACACAGATGTTGGTGGGTGGATTTCAGGACCCAGGCAGAGGGACTGGCCGGAACAAAGAGTGACGTCCTCAGAGAGCGGCTCCTGTAGGGAAGAGCCCGCACGTCCAAACGACTACAGGAGCGCCTAGATGCTTAGAGTCGGAGCTCAGGCCTGGGAACTGGGCGCGTGGACAAGGAGAAGTCATGACTGAGAAGCTGGCTTAGAGGCCATGTGGATCTGCAAGGGAAGCTTCTGCTGAACTCTGTTGCTTCAGTTCCAGAAAAGGGTAGAGACAGGAGGAATGAGTCTGGAAAGCTCCACTGGTTCAGTGTTGAGAACCAGAAAAGGGCTGGTTGGTATGCACCATGGAGTCATGGCAACGTGGCAAAAATGCAAAAAACCTAGACCCTATGTGACTTCAATAAGACTACACTCTATGTTATTTATTTATTTTTTTAACATTCTAGGTTCTTCTAATAAATACTAAAGTTTGAGAATCATTGCTTTAGAAGGACTACTTGTGCTCCCCAAGGACTTTCCTGGTTTATGATAATTAATCCACTAAATTAACAGACTAATGCTAAGCTCTGCCACAGTTCTTAGTAGAAATACAAATGTGCATCCTTGTGGGCAGCAATAGAGAAAAAGATTGTTATAACTAAAAGCATTCCAAGGAAAATCTTGTGCTTTTATGCTGGAAGAACTAATTATGGCTGGCAATGATGAACCGATTTGCTCTTTCAGGCAAAAGGGTTTTTGGTACTGGAAATAACAGAACAGACACCCAAGCCAGCATCTGGAAGTTATTTTTAAAGAAATATGGCATTAGCTAAAATTGGAACCATGGCTCAATTTGTATTTACCCATTTCCCTGGTCCATGCTGACTAAAGGTTACTGCTACTTAAACTAAAACCTTAATCTTGTTTTCCTTCTCTTCCTTCTTCTTGTTCCGTCATGTTTATTTCCAAGTCTGTTGACAAACATGTATTGGTGGCAGTCTACTAAGACTTAGATGTACCCTGAACCACAATTGTTGCTTTATCAAATAATCCCAAGTGAATCATAAGATATGCATGATTTTTTGAACCCAGAGAGACCTGGCTTTAAATCTAATGATGCCACTTACTGACTATGAAAACTTAAGAAAGTGACTCAACTTTTTTAGGTTCTTTACTTGTATACAGTGTGCATGGCTCACCTAATAGCTTTGAAAGGTCACTATTAAATGTGATGTATACAAAATGCTTAGCCCATAGTAAATTAAATTATTATTATTATGAGTGACTGTAAGCATTAAAATATATTAGAACCCAAATTTGTAAGGATTATGTGTAGTTTATATCCATCAGGGTGTATTTCTGATTTTCTGTTTTTAAGTAAGAATTATAGTGTAGTAATTAAAAGCACAGACTCTGGATACAGCCTGCCACGTTCAAACCTAGATTTTCCATTCAGTACGAGTGCATCCTTAGACAATTTACTGGACAACTTATTTAACCTCTCTCAGCCTTATTCTCTTTATCTTTAAAATGGGGATACTAATGATGCACCAACCGCATGGAGATTTGTAAGAATAAATTAGTATTTGTAAAGCACTTATTTTAAAAAAGCACCGTATGACTTAGTTTTTGTTAATCATAGTTCCTTGTTTAAGAAATCCATTCTTTGCCAGTAGTTTTTGACTTACCTACCAGTCATGGATGTCATTTATCCAAGGGAATAATGGGTTGAAGTACATATTTGATGAGATGATGGTACCACACTTCTCTGGATTGTTTTACAGACTTCACCCTGACTATGGGATCCAGCTGTTCCAAGCCTGTGAGGTGCTCACAGGGTGCCGATTACTTTTGGGAGCTGCCATTAATTATCCAAGTCAAAAGAGTTCCATTCGTGGAATAACTTTGCTGTCAGTAAACGAATTAGTACCCTTGTGATTTGAACGTATGAATACACCATCCTAACATGCCAGACTATCTCTCAAAAAGTAGTATCCCTAATGAGAACTTTGCTCAGAATTGAAATAATGAGAGAGAGAGTGATCAAGTTTCTTTTTTTTTTTCTTTCTGACAGTTTACAGCAGTAGAACGTTCTATGCAGTGGGTAAACTCTATATGTGATTAACGATAACAGTAAAAATAAAACAACATTTTCCTATATATGAGAGAATATCATATTAACTAACATTTTTAAAATATTGTTTAATGAAGCTATTTACTTCAAAGATTGCCTTCTTCTTAAAACAAAAAGAGATATACTTGTGTTGATGGAGAAAGAAGTTTCTGAGATCATGAAGTTAATTATCATGGCTATTTGGTGGGAGGAGAGCTCCTGGGTGACATCAGGAGTGTGATGTTTGCTGACCACACTCTTGTTGATGTTGATTCACCCCCTAGGGTAGTGGGAGATAAGCGCTGCCTTGAGAAAATTCCCTCTGAAGCATTCCTCCCTCAGTGTGTTTTTGAGCATTCACTTCTCAAAAGAAAAAGACACATGTAAAACACACATCAAGGCAATATTAAGTATCAAAGTGTTTCTGATGTCTGCACAGCCCTAGGGGTAGAAATGCACTTTGATTTCCTCTTGTAGCTATGACATGAGCACTTCACATGAATGAAGAAGGAAAGTATCAAGTGCAGAGAGCTATTTGGATTCCCAGGGAGGGGGCACTTGTCTTCCTGGTGGTTTTCACTAAGAATTCCTGAGCTTCCTGAGGTTGAGAACCTCCTGCAATGCAAGGCATAAGGAAGTCTAAACATGGTTGGAGAACTGTGTGAGAAAGATCAGTCACTGAACGGGAGCAATGCCTTTGATTTGCCCGTTGGGGACACCTGGCCACAAAGAGTTAGGCATGAGTGCAGGACAGGGGCACCAGGAGGGCAAGGGAAAACCATGAGAATATTAGAGACACCTAACATGTGGCAAGAAAAGCTCAAAAGAGAGACACAGCCTCAGCATAAATGTGTTGCGCTGTCTAGAATGTGCAGCTGGAAAAAGAGACTATGATGGCCAAGGAGAGGACAAGAGAATGAAAGTACAGCAAAGGAAAGGCAGATTATCTGGATTCACCTGCCAAACTACAGGGCCCTAGTAATATCATCACTGGATGTTAAATACAGGGGATTCTCGATTCTCTGGGCACACATACACGGATTCAATAGAAAAGGAGAGCAGAAGACAGTTTCTCAAGAGCTGAAATGGCATGTTGATAGAGGCACCTATGGTTAGACTATAGTTATAAACTCTCATTGTGAAGTAGGCATCATATCTAAAGCTAAATCATATTTGCTTTAACTACTCAATAGAGTCAGTTAATGGTTTATCTTTAGTACATAATAATGTCACTTTTAAGCAAATCTCATTTGTTTTACAAGTTTAAATAAAGTACTTTACAAAAAAATATGTCTAATAAGGCATGGCTTCTCATTAGTAGCCTTGACATTAAAAAGTGTAGGGAAAAGAGCAGTCGTCACATTTTCTTGGAGTATGCTGAATGTTAAAATATAGAGGTGTGCACATAACTAGCAATTGGAATATGTGCATTTCTGAAACTTCTCAAGGGCTGTACATTGAGGTAAATCTGCTCAATATTTCCAAAAGCTCGGTAGGGAAAAAAAATAGTCTAGTGCTTATGCCCAAGAGAAGATCCTTGTTTGGATTATTTTCAGATTTCTTTTTAAAGATTCATCACATCATTAGGATATTATAAGTAACATCCCTGTAAAATGTTTTATATTTATTATAGTGTGTTTGTGAGGGAATATCATTTGTGACATTATACAAGTCCAACTTATGTGAAACATTTTTCTCAGTACCTGGACAATGACTGAGCAACTAGTTTGATTTTATCTTGTGGACAATTAAATCAAATAATTTATTATGTTTCCCACTTTGCTTGGCTTCTAGAGAGCTTTTAGAGGCAAAACTGTAGCCCACCTAAATGAAATTCACCAGATTTTAGGGCATGCATTTCATGTTCTAACCTCATCTCTGTTTTCATTTTTTCTACCCTCATTTTTTCTTTCATCTAGTCTCTTTTTCTCACTTTTAAAAAACTCTTTGGAAGCAAGGTAGGAACCAGATGAAATTGACAGATGTCTAGATGTTTACTGAAGTCAAGGTGGGTCCTAGCATCCTGGTATAGAGAAACGTCAGGGTTAGCGGTTCAGAAAAGGTCCGTTCCACAGGCATTCTAGTTGTTTTCACTAACGACAACTCGTTTCTGTCATTGCTAACAGCAAGAGTCCACTAACGCCTTATCGCTGTGGCTTTTTTGTTAGCTTACTATATTACTTGCATTTTTGGAACAAATTTTGTTGCTTTCTGGAGATTGTGCTTCTTGGAGTGAAATGTTTATTTGTTCTGATTAGAGGCCTCCTTGATTTCATGTGTTTGATGCTGAAAAAGCTATAAAAATATTAATGCTTCTCTGCCCCTCCTCACATTATATTTACATGGTGTACCTGTGATTGATCAAACGTCATCATTTAAATTCACTAAGTAGATGGGAATTTAGCTTATGTCTTAAGTGAGGAAAAGAGAAAAGATTCTGGAACTTATAAATTAGGTTACTGGGAAAAATAAGTTAATATATTGAGGTAAAGTTTATTAAGTGAAATTTTCCATAGTACATCGAATTAAAGTAATAAGTTTAGGTACAGATTGTTAGGCCAAAAAAATTTTTTTACTAAATGGTAATAGATTTAATAGCAGAATTACTCTAAGAACCAGAAAAAACTAGGTTGTATTTATTTTAAAAAAGCAGAATTTCAATGGTTTTTCAGTTTTGCCCTACAAATAACTAGGATACTAATATGTGTCTCTCATTCTGGCCTCACCCAAAACTCTAACCTCTTATTTCCAATTACACAATCTTTTCACTGTCAAAAAGTGCCTGACATTCAAATCCATCTACTTCTTTCCTTCTGTAGAGGCAGCTCTCTCAGTTCTTTGGGGATTCTTCTAGTTGCTTGCTATGGATGATAGAAAAGACTGAATCATATACATTTGGGACAAAATCCTAATGGCTTCAACAGACTCCAGACTCCATGTGTATCTCTCACCCAGTTTTCTCTCCCATGGTTTTTACTGCCCTCTGGAACAGAGGAACTTTGTGATCTGGCCATTAAAAAGTAGAAGATAGAGAGGTCCCATTTTTGTTAGTAGATCTAAGGAAGCAACTCTGATGTTTAATCTGATAAGTGCAAACTTTCATTTTTAATATGAAGTCATAATCACTGATAAAAAAATACCAGAGAAAAAGGACTTGATTTGAGGATTCAAAAACTGGGCATGAATGTAAGTTTCATATTTTAAGATAGCTTCATATTTTAAAATGAAGTAAATAGTATTGGGAAATCTGAGGGTTTGTAAGTGTAGGAAATGGGGGGCAGTGCTGTGGAAAAGAAGAAGCGGAGCTCTCTCCTCCGACTCCACCCTCTCCGCTCCACCTGCACCAAGTCTCACTTAGAGAAACCAGTGGGAAAGGCTGGTAAATGGAACCTCTCAAAGAGCTTTTCCAGGGTGGTCCAGAAATAGATCCACAGGAGCTGAACCTGACCCTGCCCTGAATTTGTCTCCCTGTATACAGAGGCAAAGATGGTAAAAGAAAAATGAAAAGCAGAGGTAGAAATTGTAAAGTAAAACTTTTAAACCAGGACAGATATTACAACCCTCCCTGATTTGACAGAAAATAGGGTAAGAGAAAATAAGGACAGGAAAGTCACAAGGGGAAGAGTATATTCATGTCAGATTTATTTGTTTTTTTCTGGAGCTAATTCATCTTAGTTAATTCAATATTTTATCAAATATTTATTGAGAAAATACTATGTGCTAGGCATTTTTGCAGGTACTGGTATACAACAGAGAAAAAAACAGCTGATGTACTTCCTCTGGTGCACCTTATATTCCAGTATGAGAGGCATACAATACAAAAATAAACGTATCAATAGAGATGTCTTATGAAAAAAAATGGAGGATATACAGAAAGTGATTCACTGGAGTGGATATGGAAAGGAAGTCTGATAAAGTAACTTTCAAGCAGAAATTAGAATCAAAAGAGGGGCCAAACCTTGGAGCTACATGCCAAAAGGATTTTCCAAGCGGGGAGCACACGAGTCCTTCGGTAAGGGCTGGTGGGGACACCGCTGGTTTTCTTCTGTGGGAGCATGTACGTCATACCGGTGATGAGAGAAAGAAATGTGAGAAACTTTGCACTCACATGTGTTTGTGCAGATCACCAGCCTTAAATATACAGCTAAATTTGTTTTAAAAATAAACTTTCTTGCAAGATAATTCATTACCCAAGATGCCATGATATCTTTCTAACCAGCCTTTCAGGCCTTGCATTTCCAAATGTATGAAGGGATAAGACAATTTACAGGAAGGTGAAGCAATAGGAAAGGGAAAAACCACAGCATTTTGTAATATTTGTGATTGATTCCCAGTGTGGGATTCAATCCCACAATGTGGGATTGTGATTCCCAGTGTCAAATTATGAATAAAATTCAATTTCTGAATAAAAATGGCATATATCTCAAAAGTAACCTTCAAATAATATTTTCAGGAACATTGAGCCTTTTAATTGATCCTGGAGAACAGAGCCACGACCTGATTATATCTCAGTGAGAGTGAACCTTCGGAGCTAAGTCACACTGTATACATTACACAGAATGACTTATGGAAATCTAGAATTTATTGCTGTAAGTCACTCATCTGGTACATTCATCCTTATATAAGTTTAAGACGTATAACAGGATTATGTGCAGGGAGTAATTCGTATATCACTATTTGCTGATTGCACGCCTTTGGGCAGGAAGAAGAAACCACGCAACAGGTGTTCCTTTCCAAGAAGACTGGTGGCCACGTCGTCTCTCTCAGTTCTGAGTTACAGGGTCTCCCACATTTCTGAAAATCAGATATCCATCTGTTGGACTGAGCTGAACCAGATTCCCATGATGTGGAAAAAAAATTCTCAAGAGAGATGTAGATAAAGCCATCAGGATTATGTTCCACCTGTGGCCATAGCCGAGCAAAACCTGCTGGTTGTATCCCATGGCAGATCGAGTGACAGTCCTCATCGCTGGCCTTAGGCTGCTCCGTTCTGCCTTTCAGCTTGCACTCCAAAGCTGGGTTTTTTCAGGACCCTGTAGGTTCAAACATCAGGTGAATCCAAATGATGAGAACTTCACTGAAAAGAATCTAAGCCTATTTCACATGCATAATTCACATTTGTAATGCTTTCATTTGGGTGGCTTATTGAATTCTTCTCTTGAATATATTAAGGTTTTGTTTGTGTGTGCCTTAACACAATGGATTTATTGTACACTCTGTGAATACTCTGGATAGACTATCAAGAATTCTCTCAAATTATCGAAAAAGAGTTCTGAAAGATATGTTGTTAATTATTAAGGAGAATATAAACTTTAAAATTTGTGAATTTTACTCTTTTTATCTTTCTAGCATAAATTTAGAGGTTTTCTATTTTTTTCCTCCTTCCTTGATACCACATTAATAACAAGAGAAAGACTAAGAAAATTCAATGTAGTTGTTTTTGTAACATATTAGGAGTTATAAGAAGCCCGAAACTCTAAAGTTGGAAGATAAAATTAATTCAAATGCAGATCTCTTTTTCTTGATGAAAATATGTTCTCATATCTATGTTTATATATAATATACATACATATATACTTATATATTCATATATTTTATATATAGGTATATGTATATATGTTAGAGTTACTAATACCCAAGACCTAGAAATCAGTTATAGTCATTCTTATCCATCAACTAATCACAAACAACATAATAGGTCACAAATGCTGATTTAGTAACTATTTGGTACATTATTAGCCTCAGGGTTTGGACTATGAACTGTCACTTGTTACATTATTAAATTATAGAGTGTTTCTTACAAATAGAATAAAAATCTTCAGAAATTCACGTGTTTCTCAATGATAATTTTTTATGAAATGATGGTCTTTAATGTAAGAAAAAATATTTCCGACTATCAGAATTTGGGTCTCATTTTGTGGCAATTCTGTGAGATCTCTATTAGCAGTGAAGTATTTCATTTTCATAATGGTATAAAATATTACCAAATGACTTGTCACATGTCTACTACTAAAATATATTTGTAGTAAAAAATATATTTACTGTAGTACCTGCTTTTTTTTTTAACTGGTACTCTAAAGAATTATATGATGAAAATCAAGAATACATGTTTGCGACTTCCATTTGAAGAGTTTGTTTTTCTCCACCTTTCAGAAACATGGATCCATGAAGATATAGAAATTATGTTTTTAAACTTTTCTATGGTTTATTATATGTTTTGAATCTCACCTTAGTATTACATAGGTAGTTTATTATTAATACTGTTGATAATTATTAATCAAACTCTAAGTTATTAGTAATTGTATAAATTAAATTACTTATAAAACAAACTATTTCTTCTGTTCTCTAAGTTTGGTTGTGAATCGTGTTTCACTGAGTGGGCTAATTTTGTTTAATTAATTAATTAAATCATGATGGAAACAATTATAACACATTTATCAGAAAGCATGAAGAAAATGTTTCTAAATTTTTCTCTTAATAGAGAAAAAAGACTTTCTTTGGCCATCTTCTTCTTACATTTCTCTCATATTTAGGGAGCCAAACAAGATTTTCTGTACATAACCTTTAATGAAATTATGAGAGATTGAAAAATTAGGCTAGTTAGCATTACGATTTATGGAATTATCATTGGTTGGTATAACTTGAATTGTTGGCAGTATTTATTGTTGTTTTGTTTCAGTTAAGTTTAACAATGGGTAGAATCAACAAAACAAATTTCATTATTGTCACCTAGTTGTTTATAAAACAACATATTTTTGAAAGATCTGATTTCAAAAGAAATGTTATGAATTTTTCCTGAATAACAACCTAGAGCAACATTATTTCATGAACTATATCTGGCTATAAGTATCTGTGAATTAAATTTGTTTTAATTTGTGCTTCTCTTAGTAGTCTAAATATTGGAATTCAATTTTTGAAGTTATGATATGAATTTAAAATATTTTTAATGCATTTATACATATCAATATTTGCTTTATTTGCACTGAAAATTAAGCTAACTTTGCATGTGTTTTCTGAAATATACACTCAAAATTATTTTTTAAATGACTACAGATGTTTCACACCTGTTTTGTATTTTCTAAACAAATTCCAAAAAACAAAACAACAAATATACACTTTAGAAAACATCTTGTCTTCTTGGTACAGAAAAAGAATGCTGTAACTTCATATTAAGGATTAATAAACTAGATCATATTTAAGGTAGAAAATCACTTTAGTTTTAAAGTAAACTGACTGTTTTATTGTATGCTTTCATGGAATTAGGTTGCAATTTAATTCACCATTCACTGATAACGTTGTTATTATGATGAAATAATTTCTTTTCAAGCCAATTTATTTATAGACAGAGTATAAATTAATATTCATTTAATAGGCATTTTTCGCCACTCATTAGATGGTTGACATTGTGTTAGGCAGTGATGTAAAGAAATAAATGATCTCATCCATGAAATGTCTAAAACCTAGTGGCAGAACCTGACAAAAATAATGACAGATATGAATAGGATTTTAATGCCCATTAAGGACAGGCCTTTATCTCAAGCAAAGTAAAGAAAACTAATCTAAGTCTTAGAACAATAAACAGCAATATGTACTCAGAAAAGTGAAATTTCTTATACTCTAGTAACTGGAAATAATCTTCCTTCCTTCTTTCCTTCCTTCCTTCCTTTCTTCCTTCCTTCCTCCCAAGTACCTTGTATTGCTCTTTAGGATGAATGTCAAATTCTAGCAACTGCTGATATCCAGTCTGATTTTCTGAACACTGTCTGGAAGTTTAATTACATTTAATCCAGTATGAGCCCAAATTGCCAAGTGAGTAAAAAAAAGTCTTTATTTGGTTGCAGTACATCACCAACAATTAATATGGAATAGAATTCCTGTGAATCTTATATATTATGTTGAGCACTCAATATATCTGGGTTCAAAATTTCTATACTTTTCTTTAAACATAAACATTATAGAAAATAATGCCGAAAGCAATTAATGTAAAAGCAGCATACTACATATACCTAATTAATATAAAAATTAGTCTGTCGACATATCAAACTTTGCTCCTTTAATTCCATCAAAAAATTAGAGATTTGTTGTTTTGAGAAAAGTTTTTATCCAAAATATGACAGTACATGTTTTAAAATAAATGCATATTACATAAGGATAATTAAAAATAAAATGTTCTTTATTAAAATATTTTAATAATATCACTTACAATTATAAGCTGTAAACATGCAGAATCTTTAGGTATTTGATTCAGCATCTTCAGTATTAAGGGAAAATAGTAATGTGCTAAAATAGGACACCATATTCTTCAGAAAGTTGTCCTACTAAGAGATAATAAAAGCAGAGTCTGACATCCAGGAACTGGTCTGACACTCAGTGAGGCCTCGGTGTTCTGAGAGGCTGGCCATATTGTACTCTGGACATAACAGTCTCACAGAATATCACCCTCAGGCAAGGTAATTCTGAGACCAAGCACAAGTGAGAGGAAAACAAGACCATTTCTCAATTTTGTTTAAGCACAGATGAAAATCAGGTCGTTAGGTAAACTACAAAATACCAAGAACCTCCCTCTGCTGGCTAATTTGAGTGACTGCTACTTCGTTACCGATCACATCCTTACCCTCATTCTAGTCTGCCCTTCTGATAAATAGGGTTTTTGAGGTAGCCAATCACAGATTTGCCCTAGCTTTCTGAAAGCATCTAAACTAGAGCAAATTGCCTCTTACTTAATCCCTCCTCAGATTTATCCAACCAAAGCCCAAATACTATAACAAGCTATTTCTAAAATCCTCTTACAGAGACACATATGTTTCTATGTTGTACGTTCTTTCACACTCGATGCATAATAAATCCAACTTATTCTAGATGTATTTGTTCCTGGTGGTCTTTGGTTAGAGGAAATGACACTGCTTCAAACTCTCCCCTAGATTCCACTGCAGGATAACATGACCACGATACTGGCTATTGAGACTCTGTGTCTAATAAGTATAGGACTTTGTAGCAGCTCTTACATTTTAACAGCATAAACTCTGAATCCATATTCCCTGGGATCAGGTTACAGTTCTGCCAGTCACTAGCTATGTGTTTCTAAGCAAGTTCTTAATCTTTGAGTCTCTGCTGATGTATCTATAAAACTGGGAAAATATTAGTATGTTTCTCATAGGTTTGTTATGGGATTGATAATTTCTGGAATATTATTAATGCTTAAAAGTGCTAGACATCATTATCTGAAGTGATCACTCTTAAAAAAAGAAACAATTATACCTAAAACACAAATATTACAATAATGAGAATAATATGAAACCTAATTTACTGAACATATTTTTGTTAACCTATGGTCATGAAGATAAAACTCAATATAGTTCAGTGTTACACAGATTAATTTTATAGACATTGAATGAAATTAGATGTTCTATATCAAACTGGACCTTCCATATGTAAATTCTTTAAATTCAAATATTTTTAATATAGAGTTTCTCTCTGTTTTCCTTTATAAAGTTTTATTTTGGAGTCTGATAAGTAGCCTTCAATGTTGGTCCCCAATGGAGACATGTTAGTATTCAGGCCCTTATGTGGTCCATTCCTCTTGAACTGGAAGTGACACTGTGGCCTACTTTTTGAATAGTAGCATATGATAAGTGATAACAGGTGGCTTCTGAATCTGGGTCATAAAAAATAAATAAAAAATAAAATAATTTTTGCAAAATGATTAAGGAAAAAAACTTTGTCTCTTATTGCTGGGTACCTTGGGACGCTTTCTTGTCAGACACTCCATCTTGAAATCACGCTATGTGAGAAGCCCAAGCCACAGGAAGACGTGGGCCTCAGTGCTAACCGTTACAGTGCCAGCTGAGCTCCTAGGCAACGGCCTTCATCAACTGCAGCCATATGAGTGAGCTATTGCGGTTATCCAGTCCCGTAGAGTCTTTTGATGACTGTACCTCCAGTCTGAATCTAACTGCAAGTGCATGAGAGACTTGAGTTGGACCAGCAAGCTGAGCTCAGTCAAGCCACAGATTCATTAGTTTAGTAATAAGATGTAATTTCAAGTCACGGAGTTTTGGGGTGTTTTGTTTTATAGCAATACATACCTGGAAATCATGTATAGTTTGTGCCCATTTTTACTAGGATGACATAAAGGAAGTTTTTTGCTAGCTAACATATTTTTGATGTGGTTAGTAATTTAATAACAATAAAACAAAAAGTTCAACATCTTTGAACATTCTCCATAAGTATTTCCTTCATGGTCAGTATTCAAAGAGTTTCATTCTCGTGTCTCTTTTACTCTGATATTTTGGGTTCTGGTATTTATCTTTTCCATATGGCAGAAAAGGAGCACATTAACGGTTGGAGAAAGGAGGAAAAAAATCCATGACTTAAGCAACACAAGAAGCTGCTTATCGTTCTTGATAGCTCTACAAGAAACAGATGTCACCACAGTGCCTTCCTGCCAGGGAGAGTGAGAGCGGAGAGGAATTCTGGGACAGCAAATTAGATAGCAAGCTTGTTGTGCTTGTGTAAGTGTGCTAAAAAAATCAAGCGGTAAGCAACATGATAGTCGCTGATACAGTGAGCAAATGCTTACTTGTCACAAAATAACTTTGATTGAAATCCTTCATGTTAAATGGCCTCAGTCAACTTCTCCTGTGCCTTCTAGATGCTGAAGGGGGAGGGAGTAGTTTGCAGATGTTTTTAAACACAATTGGACTTTCTCTGAAAACTGCCTCCTAAATTGTTGGTCTGATTCACTCCCCAGTTATATGAGATTCGTATTGGCATTAGAGACTTTCTAATGTTACATAGATGGAAATCTGGATAAGAAAAAGGCAATACTGAAGAGTCTGTAAAACCTCAGAATTTAGACAAACATGAATTAGTAAAACAATTTGTAGGTACTTAACAGTAGAAATAAATTGGAGAGAACTGTAAAAATATTTTCAGTAATTACCACAAAAGTGATGGACTCGGGCTTTCTCTTTCTGTCTCTTTAAGGAAAGTTTAGAAATGTGACAATAGGTAGATAATTTTTTTCTACAAAGTTGCAATTTTTAAATATGAATCTTTCTCCTCATTTTATTTTTACACATTTGTTAGCTTTATCAAAATTGACAATCTCTCCCTCAGTCACAAAGCTTTCCCAAATAAGTAGCACTTTGCATATGCTTTCATTGTTGCTACTATTTCTTCAAAACATTCCTCTCCCTTAGTAAATAACGTTGCTTTATTCTAGCTTGGTTTTTGCCAGACCATACGTTTATTTTGTTATTTTGGCTTACCTCTTGGATTCTCTACATCTGTGAAACACTTTCCTGTTTACAAGCCTGAGTATAATTAAAGGAACTATGGGTACTTGCAAGGAATGCAGAAATTCTGGCTTCAGTTTCCAGTCATAGTTCACTTCTCAGTCACACTTGTTATTTGCCATGTTTTTGGAATGTTATGTGAGAGGTGATATGTTCTTTTGAAAGAGTCTTGGATTGAGAAATCTTAACCACGTGAAAACCACCAAGGTAAGGAAAATGATAACAGACTTCCTCCATTTCATAAGAGGTGCATGCACTGGTACTCCTTCAAGTGAACGGCAGTTACTTTCTATAAGATCTGACAGCAACCACCCCTCCTTCTTGTCTCCTTTCTCCCTTTCTTCTCTTATCACACAGCTGAGCTTGCTCAGCTAGTCCCCACGTTCAGGCCCTGGGCCATAAAAACTTAGACATGATATTGTGTTTTGTAGCCTGGCCTGAATTGCTATTATTTTCTGCAGTGAGAATAATCCAAATGCACACAGCACTGGCAATTCCACCAAATTTATTGAGGCCTGGTCTTTTTGAGTGTTTCAGGCCCCACATGGCCTTAATAATGAAACAATTCCTGGCTTGATCCCTAGCTTCAAAGATTAAAGATTCACACTCACTAGAATTCATCCCATTCTCAACCCTTCTCCCCTGGATTTGTGCCTCCAAATGCCCACTGTATCTTTCAAAGCACGTGTTTGCACTGTTTCGCATTTGGAAATTGTCAGGTTTTGCATTTGGAAATTATCAGATTTTACAATTTCCAATTCATCCAACACACTGCTGCCCGAGTTATCTTTATAAAGCACAGATCTTATTTTTTTCTGATATTAGCACTTCCCAACTCAAAGTCCATCTGAGTGGTTATCCCTCCTAACCCTTCACGTGCAGTGTTACAACTCGATATACAGGGTCCGGCAGAAGTAATGCCTGCTTGAGTGTGGTCGTATTCATAGTTTTAATTTGAACATTTCACCTAAAACATCATATGGTGTGCTTGAGTGTGATATTGTTATGTTACAGAATTGCGTGCTTATGATTTTGAAATAGAAGATTTTGTAACAAAAGGGGGCATTTTTTTTTGTGCCAGACCCTATATTATAGCTATGGTAGATTTCTTTCATGTCCCAACCTGAACACATTTAATAGTAAAGCAGGCACTGTCAATCATTATAGCAGAACATTCATTGTAAACCTGGAACTTTGGTCATGCTAACTCTAGGCCCTCCCCCTTCCCATAATCTAGCACCCTGGATTCCTCACCGTTTCACAACTAGGCATTTCAGCGTCTCTAGTTGTTTCTCTTTTCTTCAAAACAACAATTATCATTGTTAATATGATATATTAACATATTTCATCATCACAATAACTCTGTGAAACAAGTGTCTTATTATTCTAGTTGTATGTATGAGGAAACTGAGGCACAGAGGAGCTGAGTGACTTGGCTAGTTAGTGACGGAGCCAGGACCAAGCAGGCATACGCCTGGCCCAAGATCCCTTGCCTGTAAACACTGCTCCGTGCTGCTTCCCTGCAGAGCGTGTTCATTCATTTAGTTCCTGACTGCACGTGCTTCAGGAAGGCTAGCACAGTACTTGAGAGAACAAGCGTTAGTTAAAGTCAGCTCTCTGGGTTCTGGCTTGGGCTCTACCACCACTTGTCCTTGAGCAAGTTACTTAATTTTTCTGTGACTCAGCTTACTTGGTTGTAAGAAAAAAAGGAATTATAGGAACACCGATTTCAAGGGGCATTGTGATGATTAAATGAGTTAATTTAAAGATTCAAGGATATAGTAAGTTCATGATGAGTAATTTCTATTAATACTAAATGCTACTCTTCCTCAAAACCTTTTTTTACCTTGGCCAGATGGCTCAGCTGGTTGGAGTGTCATCCTATACACCAAAAGTTTGTGGGTTTGATTTTAGATCAGGCACATACCTAGGTTGCGGGTTCAGTTCCCAGTCCTGGCACATACAGGAGGCAACGGATTGATGTTTCTCCCTCACACCAATGTTTATCTTTGTTTTTCTCTCTTTTCCTTCTTCTCTCTTTAAAATCAATAAACATATCCTTGGGTGAGTATTAAGAAAACAAACAAAAAGAAACCTTTTCATTTTCCCATTGTTTTAGTACTCCCCCTCCCGCAATTGCTGTTAATGTTGGAGAATCACTCACCTGGGAAACACTTAAAGAATTCTGACCCAGCCCCAATTTCATATCAGTGTTTCTGGGGGTGAGGGTGCTTCTCAGTATTTTCTATAAACTTCCCAGGTGATTCACAAACGCAGCCAGTGTTCAGAAATTGTATCAAAGCCTTTCTGGTATGAAAAATATTTCTACAATCAACCCCCCTTATCCATAGGGGTTCATTCCAAGACCTCTAGGGGAGCCTAAAACCATGGATAGTACCAAACCCTGTTTGTAGTAGATTTTTCCAATACATGCATACCTATGATAAAGTTTAATTTATAAATTAGTCACATTATGAGACTAACAATAACTAATAACAAAATTTGGAATGATTATAACAATATGCTATCATAAAAGTTATGTGAATGTGGCTTTTCAAAATATTTTATTGTACTACATTCAGCTTTTCACTTAAAGAAAGCACTTTATGCCTCCTCTTTGGCGTATTCAAATTGCCAGCATCACTATTCTTGTGCTTTGAGACCATTCTCAGGTAAACTGAGGGTTATATGAACACCAACACTGTAATACTTTAACAGCCCATCTGAAAGCAAAGAGCTACTAAGTAGCTAATGGGAAGGGTGTGTCTATTGCTGGATATGCTGGACAAAGAAATGATTCACTTTCTAGGCAGGAAGGAGTGTGAGGGCATGAGGTTTCATCACACTATGCAAAACAATGTGCAATTTAAAACTTATGAATTGTTTATTTCTGGAATTTTTATGTAATATTTTCAGATCTCGGGTGACCACGAGTAACTGAAACAGCAGAAAGCAGAACTTCAGATAAGGAGGGACTGCTGTCCATATGTTTGTCTCTTTTCACAAATTTTAAGCTCCATGATTGAACATGCTATCTCAGTTCTTCATCGTATTTCAAGTGGCAACTAGCGTGGTTCTTTATATACACTGGCACAGACAAACAGTAATTCCTTTGAATTAAGTAGATACCTTCAAAACATGTCCATTGCTATAGGATAAAGGGGGAAAAAAGTCATCACTAATGAAATCAGTTAGTGTCTTAATAAGAGCTTGACAGGATCCAAGTAAAAAGGGTTGAATGGGAAAGTGACAAGAAGGTAGTATCAATAGTAAGACAAAATACCTAGTTTTTAATTTTAAACTAGGGGTCTGCAAACTTCGCTGCAATTTTTTATCACGTGGGAAGATTTAACAAAGAAATGTGAGCCCCGCTGTTCCCTAGGAGATTCCAATATGCAATCAAGGTTGATCACATAGAATCTAGGTCTTAGATAGATCACAACAGACCCAAGATCTATCTCCTTCTATCACAAGATCTGAAAGTCAGCTTCAGTTTGCAGTGAAGCACCATGGGAATGAAAATAGTGGAGAACAAGCTCATGTATAAATTTACCTGGATATATGGAAGCAGGTTACTAGGATGGGGTGGAATGTACACATGCATATGCAGAAATATGCACATATACTCATATTTTAAAATTACCCTTCACAATAATTACGTAGTGAGAAAGAGTATCACATCTATATTGACAGTATGTCTCAGGACACTGTTATTTGTGAGATAATTCCTTTTTGGTGAAGAGGTCAAGGAATAACTTTGCCAACGCAGGCACCAAATACAAAAAGTCATTTTTAAGGACATTGAATCTGACTTACTCCCTAGTGATCTGGACTGAAATCATATGGTTGTAACTTGCCAACTTACCTTAGCATTACCACATTTAGTTTTGGTATTAGGCACCATTTTTACTATGTTTCAACCACAGTTAATTGTCAAATGGGAGGATTTTACATTATTTTATTGGTTTTGTTCAATGTTTTGGGGGATTTTAACAAATAATGAGGACTAAAGGATTAAAGATGCAATGTAAGCATAAAACAATAATTTGAATGTATGTTGTATAATGTGCAAATTGTTAGCATATTACATATTATTTCAAGCTGAAATAAAACCAGTGTATTATTTGCGTTCTTTTAAATTTCTGTAAACTTTTATAGCCTGTCACATGATTTATCCAAATATCTTTCTATTTAAACAATTTTTACAGGCATTTCTTTCTCCTTTCTCCATAAGAGAAAGAAAAAAAACAAATGAGATAACATGTTTTGCCCTGGCTGGTGTAGCTCAGTGGATTGAGCGCAGGCTGGAAACCAGAGGGTCTCGGTTCGATTCCCAGTCAGGGCACATGCCTGGGTTGCGGGCCAGGTCCCCGTGAGGGCCATGTGAGAGGCAAGCATACATTGCTGTTTCTCTCCCTCTCTGTTTCCTCCCCTTCCCCTCTCTCTAAAAATAAATAAATAAAATCTTAAAAAAAAAAGATAGCTTTTTAAAAAAATGTTTTAATAATACATTATAATATTTTTAAAATTATAACTTTTCCACTTATTTCCAAAAATATACAAGTAAAACATTCCCCTAAAATTGTTGGTTTTAAAATAAATCTTTTTGGTAAGGAGACCAACTATACCCTGTATAAGGAGATAATGTCATTGATTCACCCACAGGATAAAATAGTAACAACTAAGACGTGCTGAGTGCCTACCATCTGCCAGTTAGTTTTAGTGCTTTACCTGAATTAATGCATTAAGTACTCAAACAATTCTGTGACAGTGATACCATGTTAATCTCCATTTTGTAGGTGAGGAAATTGAGGCACATACCATTGAAATCACTCATTCAGGGCTCAAGTAAAAATTAAGTGACCTAAAAATCTGAATCTAGGGAGAAAGAACCCAAAGCTATGTGTCTATGGTATTAGATTTAAGTTGTTTTTTCCCTCCAGTGTTTGACTGTAGAAGGGTTGGTTTGACGTACTCAGTCCTCATCATTTCACTGCACCCTCTTTGTGCTACACTTAACACAGTCCACGGTGAGACCATCACCCACAGACACACGTGGTGGGATCTCTCAACTGCTCTGAGGATAATGTTCTAATATTTTGGAATCACAGAGAAAGAGACAAATCTTCAGCTTCTTTACTCTTCTCCTTTGCTCCCTTTTCAGAAGTGTATCCTGACTTTTTTTTTTTTGCCCTATTTTAATTTTGTAAAAAAAAACTGTCATGAAGAATACAATAAAGAAGATCTGTGTGAAAAGTAGGCTCCAAAATAACTGATGGAAATGGAGTACAAAAGAAATATTTGAAGCTGGATACTGCTTAATCTGTAATAGACTATTCTCATCACATTCTTACCACATTACTCATCCATTAAGAACAAATAGGGAGATCCAAGACAGCAGTAGAGTGGGCGGAAGCTACACTCACCTCATCATAGGACCGACTGAAACAACAACAACATTGTAGAACAATCATCCTGAATAACCAACTGAAGACTAGCTGAAGAGAAATCTTCTAACCAAGGATTTACAGAAGAAACCACATCAAGACTGGTAGAAAGGGCAGCGATGTGAAAAGGGAATGGCAGTGGCTGAGGTTTTGCAGGGATATCTCAGCCGCACCGGGGTCCTCCTAAGAAGTGTGGGATCTAAACCCCAAGCCGGGCTCTGTAGCTCAGAGCACCAGAGTTGGGAAGCGGGGCTTACAGAACACCTGGCTTTGAAAAGCAGCGAGTTTCTGTCAGCCTGGGAGAGGCAAGTTCTCTAGAGACACAGGCACTGTCTTAAAGGGCCACAACACATTAAAAAATTACTTTAATTTTTTTATTTGACATTTGTTGGGAATAATTCACTAATTTTTATTGGAGAAATTTACCTTTTTATTTTATTTTATTTTATTTTTGGTTACTTACTATTTTTTTATTGCTGTTCAAGTACACTTGTCTCCATTTCCTCCCCACCACTCCCCTCTGCCCCAGCCATTCCCACCTCCCACCCTCGATCCTACCCCCCTTTTGGTTTTGTCCATGTGTCCTTTATACATGTTCCCCAAAACCCTTTCCCGTCTTCCCCCCATTATCCCCTACCACGTCCCCCTGGTTACTGTCAGTTTGTTCCTAATTTCAATGTCTCTGGTTACACCCTGCCTGTTCATTTGTTTTGCTGATTAGGTTCCAGTTATAGGTAAGATCACATGGTATTTGTCTTTCACAATTTCTTTTTGTTTGCAGCCACTCACGCTGGGCTCTGTCAGAGGCAGGACAAAGTGAACTAGTGTCACATGAAGAGAGGCTGGGGTTTGTGGCTCTGGGCGTAGGTGTGGGGAGCTGAAGGGACAGATGGCAGGATCCCTGTACTGAGTTCCACCACAGGCACCATCTTTCCTGGGTGGAGCCCTCCCTTCCTTATGGCATCAGCCTTGGGGAAAGCAGTAGCCCCTGCTCTGGACTTTCTTTTGCCCCATGCTGTGGAGCTTGCAGCCTTCTGAGAAGCACAGCCAGAGGCTTTTTCAGTGACAGAACCTAACAGGCAGCCAGCAGGTGGAGGCAGGCAGAGGCAGATCTCGAGGTACCTTGGGACATTTGCCCTGCTCCAGGCCTGGTGCTGATAAAAGCTGGACTTGGTGCACAGCTTGGGTTTTCTCACATGCACCCAGGCTCAGCAGAGGTAGCCACAGATTGTGGATCACTTGTAGCTTCAAACTGGTGGCCATGGGCCAGTCACAGGCAGCTCCTTATATTGGTCTGCACTAGAGTCTCTCCTAAGAGACCCAGAACTAACACACCCAGTGGCCACCTTCAGACAACAACAGATCGGGATCCAATAAACTTCACAAGCAATACATCCAAAGGGAGATCTCAGCAGGCACCAAGCCCTGCTGAGGTGAATTCTGTCTCATGTGGTTGGCATCTGCACAGCAGCTCACTCGGCATGGTTGGGTCTGAGTCTTTCATGATCCCACACATGAATAGACCAATGGCAATCAAAACATAATTACAATGATATCTGTATAATATTGTTAACCAGTGTCACTCCAGTAAATTCAATAAAAAGGAAAAAAGACTTAATTACAATAGGAGGGCCCACACAAGGGACATTCTTGGAGCACCCAGCTCAGAGGATCATGGAGACTGCACAATGGTACTCCAAAGGACAGCTACTTCATAGAGCCACCCCCTTAACACTGAAAGTCATAGCAGATCTATCTAATACACAGGAACAAACATAAAGAGGCAGCCAAAATGGGGAGACAAAGAAACAGGCCCCAGATGAAAGAATAGGAGACATCTCTAGAAAAAGAGCTAAATGGAGGCAAGCAATTTATCAGGTATAGAGATCGAAGTAATGGTTATAAGGATGCTCAGCAGCATGGGAAAACACATACAAACCACAAAAAAGGAGTGATCAGAAATGGAGAATACAGTATCCAAAATGAAGAATACACTGGAAGGAACAAACATTAGGTTGGATGAAGCAAAGGGTTGAATCAGTGTTTTGGAAGACAAGGTAGAAAAAAATAACACCCAATCAGAGCAACAAAAACGAAAAAAGAAAAAAACAATGAAGATAGATTAAGGGACCTTTAGGACACTATGAAGCATAACAACATCCTCATGATAGGGGTACCAGAAGGAGGAGAGAGAGAGAGAGAGAGAGAGAGAGAGAGAGGATGGAGAACCTATCTGAAGAAATGATGGAAAACTTCCCTAACATGGTGAAGGAAAACAATCAATTTTAAAAAGTAAAACATAATTTATAATGAACTTTCCAATGTAAACTCTAGCATTTTACACAAACATGCCATGATTTCTGATTCTTATTTCTTCCTCTATTTGTCCCAAATAATTTTATTTCCATTGTTTTAGTCTTTACTAGTGCTTCTGGATGTCGTACTAAGTTATTAAATTATGAACTATTTGCATTTTGATTGCTATTGTTCCATCCACGTGTGGGATTGGGAGAGCCTCCACCCGACCATGTCGTGCGCACTGCTGCACGGGTGCCGACCACGTGAAGTGGATGCACATATCTTAATTCTGGATTTTTCTTTTTTTTTTTTTTTTTTTTTTTTTTTTTTTTTTTTTTTTTTTTTTTTTTTTTGAATTTACAAGAGAGTGATTTATGTTTCTAAATGGTCCAAACATGCTATGTTTTCAATAGTTTTGTTGAGTGAAAGCATAAAGCTGTTTTAAAATATTGCCACGTTACAACCTTTTGTTGAAGCAGAGAAACCAAAAATGTGGCCCGTAGATGGGCCGTATCATCACACTTGGGAGCTGGTTCGAAACATGAGTTCTCTTTTCTATTTTATAACTGGAAGTTTGTACCTTTTGACTCCCTTCCGCAAATAAGTCATAGGAACGTAATGTGCATTTTGACAACTGTAGTTAATGATACTGTAATATATAATCAATAGTTGCTAAGAGAACATCTCTTTTTTTTTTTTAAGATTTTGTTTATTTTCAAAGAGAGGGGAAGGGAAGGAGAAAGAGAGGGAGAGAAACATCAATGTGTGGTTGCCTCTCACATGGCCCTCACTGGGGACCTGGCCTGCAACCCAGGTATGTGCCCTGATTGGGAATCGAACTGGTGACTCTTTGGTTCCCAGCCCACGATCAATCCTCTGAGCTACACCAGCCAGGCTAAGAGAACATATCTTAAAAGGTCTCATTTCAAGGAAAAACTTTGTAACTATGACGGTGATGAATGTTAACTCGACTTCTTGTGGTGAATATTTTTCAATATGTACAAATATCAAATCATTATGCTGTGTAGCTGAACCTAATATAATTTTTATATGTCAATTATACCTTAATTTTAAAAAGATGAGCCCTGGCTGGTGTGGCTCAGTGGCTTGAGTGCCGGCCTGTGGACAAAAAACGTTGCTGGTTCGATTCCCAGTCAGGGCATGTGCCTGGGTTGCAGGCCAGGTCCCCAGTAGGGGGTATGAAAGAGGAAACCAATAGGTACTTCTCTCCCTCTTCCTCTATCCTTTCCCCTCTCTCTAAAAATAAATAAATAAAACTTTTTTATAAAAGATGAAAAAAAAAGCAAGAAACACAATTGTTTAAGTCCTACTCAAAACCCACTAAATCAGAATCTCTTGGATAGGACACAGAAATCTATGTGTGTGTTTTTAAAAATTTTATTTATTTATTTTTAGAGAGAGGGGGAGGGAGAGAGAAAGAGAGGGAGAGAAATATCACTGTGTGGTTGTGTCTCACATGTCCCCTACTGGCATGTGCCCTGACTAGGAATCGAACCAGTTACCTGTAGCTTTGCAGGCTAGAACTCAGTCCACCGAACCACACCAGCCAGGGCAGAAACCTATGTTTAATAGCTCTCCAGGTGATCTTCATGTCTTCTAAAGTTAGAGAAGAATGATTTCACACCAATAACTTATAATAATAGGTAAAGCATATCAAATCTGCAGATGACCCCAAATCTGGGAATGATAACCCAGTATTATTTTGGGGGAGAAATAACATGTTGCAAACTAGAACAATTGATATATTTAATAGAATATTTAACATTAATAATATAAGGCTATTATATTTTACATCTATTCAACAGTAATTGCACATCAAATATTATGCCAGATAATGGGATGGGTATATCCATTCTGCTTTCATGAAGGAATTTGTAGGCTAAAGAGTCAGTTCTCCACACAAGTAATTAATAACACAGCAAAACAAGTGTAACAGTTATTAAGCTATCTCTCTTAGTTTCAACACCACTCCTGCTCCTGTATGCTTCTTAGTAATGTTTGCTTGTGCTGGGACTCTGCAAGCCACATTCCTACTTAGCTGGCTTCCTGTTGAACTTTGTGAGTGGGATGCTAAAGGGAGGCTGAAGGTCTAGAAAAAGAAAAAGGGACTTGCTGCTTCCTCTTTGCTCCTATTGGCTTTCTTTTGCTGTCAGTCTGGCTTTGCTACTTCATCCTGCAGGGATGATTTGATCCAAAATCGGCAGCCAAATCCAGTTTGCAGTTTTTTGAATACTTATAGAAGCAGCTTCTTCTGCAGATCTTCAAAAGCACCAAAACCAATGGGCTGGTGTCCCCTCCTCAGGAATCTGAAATCTAGCCCCTCAAGGGCCTTCCCCTGAGCTAAGAACTAGCATCAGGCCACAGGCCCCTCATCCAGACTTCTAAGTTTTAACATTCAGACTCGTCAGTTCGTTTCTCGAGCCCTGCAGATGGTAGTTTCTTCCCGTAATTGCTGCTTCCATGATGACTTAGTGTTTCGTTTTGGCCTTGTACTTTTATTAGCTTTATGTCTATTAACAATTTATTATAATATCTCTGTTATAATGACTAATGAGTTTTCTGTCTCTTCACTGGACATTGACCAATACGGTAATGATAGTAACTAGTGACTGTAAAATGGTTAAACAGCAAATTCCTAAACTGTTTAAATCAGGGAGGATGCTTAATTTAATTTCAGTTTTTGGCCAGCTGGGAAACCACTTTCAGTTCTGACCTCAATTTGGAAATTGTTTTCTTTGCCAAATGTAGAAAACATTCATATAGTAATCAATGTATATCAGTGAAACAAAGAATCCACTATTTAGTGGTCTAATATGTAAAAGGGGAATGTGTGCAATTTTCTCAGAAAACTAAAAATGGAACTGCGTTTAGACCTGGCAATTCCACTGCTGGGATTATACCCTAAGAATACTGAAACACCAATTCAAAAGAATCTATGCACCCCAATGTTCATAGCAGTACAATTTACAATAGCCTAGTGCTGGAAGCAACCTAAGTGCCCATCAGTAAATGAGTGGATCAAAAAACTATGGTACATTTACACAAAGGAATACTATGCAGCAGAAAGAAAGAAGGATCTCCTACCTTTTGTAACAGCATGAATGGAACTGGAGAGCATTATGCTAGTGAAATAAGCCAGGTGGTGAAAGACAAATACCATGTGATCTCACCTATAAGAGGAACCTAATCAACAAAATGAACAATAAGCAAAATATAACCGGAGACATTGAAATAAAGAACAAACCGACAGTAACTAGTGGGGAGGGGGAGGGGGCTAATGGGGGAAACTAGGGGAAGGACCATCAAAGAACATGGATAAAGGACACATGGACAAAGCCAAGGGGGTAGGTTCCAGGGTGGGAGGTGGGGATGGGTGGGGCAAGGGTGCGTGGTGGGGTGAAAATGGAGACAACTTTACTTAAACAACAATAAAAACAATTACTTAAAAAATAAAGTAATTATGTTAAAAGAGGGGGGAATAAGAAAAAAAGATGCTCATTTCATATTTTCTGAGAAAGCAAAACTTGAACTAATGAGTTGAAGTCAGGAGAAAGATCTTTCAAAAAATCAACCGTGTCTAAAGATAAAATGGACTTCTGAGGAAGAGGCAAATTCCTCAGGATAAGAAGTGCTCTAGTGCGGTCTTAGAAGCTTCTATTTGGTACTATTGTATGAGGACATTCTTCAGTTGGAAAGGTCATTGAATTAGATGAGTTTAGATAGCTTATTACACCAGGGTTCTATGATAATGGCATTGGTGTATTGATTTCACTATGCCCTCTCCAATGATAGAAGTGTTCCCTGAAATGTGTAGAATGTACGAAAGAAAGTAAGGTAAGGGAGTGCAATGGAATGAATGTTTATATCCTGACAAAATCCATATGTTGAAACCAAGTCCCCAAAGTGATAAAGGTGTTAGGAGGTGGGGCTTTTGCAAAGTGATGAGGCCATGAAGGTGGAGCCCTCATAAATGGGATTAGTGCCCTTATAAAAGAGAGCTCCCTACTCTCCATTGCCACTGAGGGCAGAGCAAGAAGACAGCTATCTTTAAACCAGGAAGCAGGCCCTAACCAGATCCAGAATTTTCCAGCACTTTGATTTCAGTCTTTCCAGCCTTCAGAACTGACAAATAAATTTCTGTTGTTTATAATCTATTCGATCTATGGTGATTTACTACAGCAGCCTGAACAAACTAAGACAGGTAGAAAGGTTGGAGTTAGAGAAAGGCATTGGAACATGCAATTGGCCGAGCTTGCATAGGTAGTATGGTGCTAGAGCAGGGCAATGGATTGGAAAAATAATTGTAAAGAACCTGGGCAAATAGGATGAAAGGAATCCCTCCTATCCCTGGCTTTTTTAATCCTAGTAATAAGCAAGGTCAAAAATCCCTGCAGCCGAGGTTTTATCCTTGTCTCAGGTTTCATAACCCACATTTGAAATATTCTGTTCTGGAACAGCATGTACACATGAAAAGTGCTTATCTGTGAGATGGTTACTTTTTCAATCTTGTTCTTTTTTTGAATTTGCTAAGATATTTGCAATACATTTGAAATGCTATGTTATATTGGAACATGATACAAAATGCTATTGACATTTCTAACCAAAATATTAGAAAATATTCTACAATATCATCATCAGCCATGACAACAGCACAGCTTATTGGAATACTTCCCTTTAAAATTTTGCCCAAACCTAATAAATAGACAGCAGCAAGACTTCTTAGTGTTTATGAGATATTAGAAGCACATGAATGCCAATTTCTATAAATGATCTAGAAAGAATAATCTTATATAAGATGGACAACTATGCTGGGATGAATTAGAAAAATCTGCTAAGGCATATTAATTTGTAGCTTTTACCTATAAATATATTAGAAAGGGTAAATTCACATTTATAGAAGTTGTATTATTATTATTATTTTGCTTTTACAGAGACAATGGTAAAAGATGTTAAAATGAGAAGGCAAACAGTTATCTTAATTCTTTGCATAGAATATGCCATATATTCCACTAATGAGGAATACCTAGATGTTTAATATCACTGAGACCCTAATATTTGATTAGGAACTAACCTTTCATTTCATATCTTAGTGCTTGAGCGTCATAAATACATAATCACTAATGCAAAGGTTTAGTTTTCCAACAATTAGAGTAGGTAGATAGAGTCGGGTTACTTCCACATGTAAGGCAATGGCAAAATTCCTGTGGGAGGAGGACACTAGAATATTTTAGATACTGGATATTTATTCCCATTTGTATGCGTCCAGCAGAAGTAATGTGTGCTCGAGTGTGGTAATAATATAGGTATAATAATTTATAGTTTTAATTTGAACATTTCACCTAAAATGTCTTATGGTGTGCTTGAGTGCAATATTGTTATGCTATAGAGTTACATGCTTATGATATTGTAATAAAAGGGGTGTTATTTGTGCCACACCCTGTATATATTGCACAGATAATTTTTCTACCAATCAAATTTTCCTACTTTAATTAGAATAGTTACAGAATGATTTCACTTATAATATCTCCAGGAACAACATTTGAAAGTTTTAAGGGACAGGATTGAATATTTTCCCAAATATTTCTTAAAGACTGCTTAATCGGTACACTAGAATTAAAGATTGTCTTTTCCAGTATACTTGAAAAGTATAACACATACATGTTGAAGATTCACTAAAATGATGTCACATGAACTGTGAAAAAAACTCTCTCTCTGTAGTTGTACTTACTACCGTCTTCATTGTAAAAGTCTTGTGTTATTGAGATGTCTTCGCCTGTAGATGGAGATCTGGAATGGACAATTATATGCTTAGATACGTATTTTGGCTATGTGGGTCATTTTACCATATTCCATTTCACCCCAAAATTATAGAATACAAATACTTTCCTGGACTTCTACAGAGAGCTGTCACGAAGCTAAGGGAGGAACTCTTTCTGTTTCTTCTGTCAGCGGTAAAAGTGAGGCATAACTTGATAATGTCTGTGTTAGAAAAAGTATTGTCCAGTGACTCTGATTTAGAATTTTGACTCCTTTAACACAATATAAGTACAATAAAAATGGATTGTTTTTCACTTTTTGATGGGTTCTGAGTATAAAAGCACCAAATATGTTTACTTCTCAATGGGAGATCTGGTTTCCATGGGGACCAAGCTAACCTCATCTGCTGTTTTGCAGACCATGCTCATGTACCACCTCCACTTTGGCAGAACTAGGGAGGCACTGAACACAGCTCCCCTGGCAAGTGTGCTCAGCCATCTATACGGTTTCCCGTTCCCATCCCCTTCCAACAGCAGAGCCCAGAAGGGGGCTTCAAGGATGTGCAGCCTTCCTCCCACTTTCAAGTTGCATCTTTTGTGATGCTCTTTGAAACTGGAATGTTCTACATGATGATGATAAACATCCACCATGTGTCACAATGTTTCTTCAAGTTAAGTGTCAAATTATCTGGCAATATCAATAGCTGCCTATTTTTTATTGTTGTAATGCCTTTATTACAGATTCTGGACAGATCAATGGTATTTTTTACACAGAATGATCAATATCATGGACTATCAATTTGTCCTGTTTAATGTGTGCTCACTACTGATTCCTGCATTCATCATACATTTAATATCAGCTTGCTATTAGCCAAGCATTGCACTAAGCATGAGGTACATCGAGATGGGTAAAAGAGAGGTCTTACACTCAAAGCTCAGGATCTAGAATAGAACCACCAAGGGTGCTGCTTGTAAATCACTGTGGTAAGTTTAATGGTAAGATATTTGCACTGGATAACACAGGGCCATAGAAGAGATGAGTCATTAAGGAAGCCAGAGGAAGGCTTCATGAGGGGCTTGCTTAAAGAATGAGTGTAAATTAGTCTGGTGAAGAAGAAGCAGCTTGAAGCAGTAAATGACTGTTTCCCACTTAGGGAGCTGGAGGCAATTCTGTGCTTAATCAAATTCTGTGAGGTGAGGAGCGGCAAAAGCAGTGAGCTGAAATCAGGTCATTAGTCCCCCTGTAAAATATTAGACACTTAGGATTTTATCCAAAGCCATTAAAGAAGTATAAAGAGAACACGTCAAGAGGGCAATTGCATGTTTTTGAGAGAGAAGACACTGTGGAATGTATATTTGAAGAAAATGAGATATTTAAATAAATGAATGAATGGTCATTTTTTTTTCCCTGGGTCAAAACATAACCCTAAGGAATGCTGGAGCTAAAACCTTTAACATCCAAAATTCAATATTTCACTGCATGTAATTCATGTTTGTCATTAAAATAGTTGTGCTACATTTTTACGTATCTTTACTTAGCTTAGGGAAGAGGGAAAGGTGGGAGAACGGCATATGAGCAGTCCTACAGATACTGACAGGCTCTTAGTGGGGAGCGAACCTGGCGTTTCCTGGGTCATTGGCATACCCTGAACCAATAGATAAAATATACAGGAAGTCAAGAACATTCTCAAAAGTTGAGTTTTCCAGTGGATTGTAATAAATATACTAAGTTTTCCACCAGCAGAAGTAGAAAGGCAGAAACCTAAAGATTTGAAGGAACTCAGAGATTATCAGTTCAATTAATTCATTTTACACAAGTGTGAAAAGAGAAAGGGCAGAAAGGTAAAATGATCAGACAAGGATCTCCATTGCTTTTTGCTCAAAGTTTTTCCACTTAGGCCTACAAACTACGGTCTCAGTGCAGCAGGTGTAGAAAGGCAATTTGGGGCATTGGGAGTGACAGTGAATTACATGCTTTATGTGGTCCTGCCTCAGTCTAAGAGTCTATAGATTTTTTTTAATGTTCCATTTTAACAGATTCAAAATAAAATGCTAATAAATGAGTTCGAGACATTCTGAATCCTCTTGAGTTAAAGTTAATTCATTTAAAATAGCCACATTTTTTTCCATTACCTTATTTTCATTACCTTATTCCCATTACCTTTTTATACTCCACTATCCTTAGCTTATTGAAAGTTTAGAGTTCTGTCTGATAAACATGTATTGAAAGCCTATATTGATAAGATGGTTTCTCTATTCTAGAGGAGGGCACAGACTGGTAGTATGATCATATGCCGTTAAAATAACATAAATTTTATTCTTTGGGAAATTGACTTTAAGTTCACCTGTTAGCCATTTATAGCAGTGTCTTGTAATGCAACTAACAATGCAAGCAAAAATAGTAATTTAATGCATCAAGCCATTCATCAAGAGAAAATAAAACACAATGGAAGAAAATATTTATGTGTTTGAAAACAAAAAAATATCTAGTACAATGGAAACCAAAGAGTGTGAATGGCTTAAGAAAGAGTCACAACGTTTTTGGCAAATGCTATTAGAATATTAAATGAAAAGGTAAAGCATCTGCTCTTTCATCCGGAATAGTAATAACTATTATTCAATATTTCAAGTTACAAAATGTGTGGACATTTGCATTGTGTGGATGCCATCCAGTTCAGTCTTGGGCAATTGAAATGGCTAAATAACACCCATATGGGAAACAGCTTGGTACGCCCAGCACAAAGGAAAAGGTGTTGGCAGAGAATCTGTGAATGAGGCATTATTATTTTCACTAATAGAGGTGATATTAATATCCGGTTTCCAGGGCTTTGTTTCTTTTCTTTATTTTTTTCTTCTTTACTTTCTTTTTTGTTAATATGCCAGTCTTTGGCTAAGTTTTCATAAAAGGGAATATTTTTTCAATAGTAAATGCTCATGCCTGAGAAAATTAGTTGTCTTGGAGGGTGATGGTAGACAATCTAAATGTTTAGTTTTATATACCCAGAATCAGTTGCCTTATAGAAAAGATGATAAACATAAAACACAATTTCTATCTGACACAACTTTCTATTTTTTGGAGGGCCACATATGTGAAACAAAGATAATTCAATAAAAAGTAGCTATCATATGAACAGTTATATACTGAATATTTCTTATCTGCCAGGGCCCTTTCTAGTCTTCTCCATGAAATATTGAATGGATTTCATTTTATTCCCATAATCTTTATGGAATTAACATTATGATAATTTTTTTGCAATTGTGGAAATTGAAAAAATGAGAGTTTAAGTGACTTAAACCATTGGGTGTGGGGTAAGCAATCAAATTTAGGCAGTATTGTTTCACAGCTCAACTTTTCACTACAATGGTAGGATGCCTTTATGTAGTAGGGTATCAACTTTATTATATTTTGTGCAATATTTCACTTGGGAAGACAGTTAAGACTATGGTGTTATATTAAATGTGGGGAGGATGCAGCTTCAAATCCTCATTCTGCTTCTAGTAGGAGGTACTTAGCTTCTGTAAACTCACCTTCTTCATCTATAAAATGACATAATTTCCCACATACTACTGTTTTAAGGATTAAAGGAGATAATACATGTAATGCATCTAGCTAATAGCTAGAATAGAATACAATTTCAGTGAACTGTTAAAGCAAAGATCTAGTGTCTAAAGAGAATGCATCATCACAGACAGTTAACTTCATTTAAGCAGAATAAGGTTTTAAGTATCAAACAATTTTTGAGGTTTACCTTTCTGAAGTAAAAGATAAGCATTAGAAAATGCATTTCTTGTTTCATTTTGGAATTCAATAGTATACCTACTTAATTCTGATGTAATGTAATCATTCTAATTTTAAATTTCTGACTTTAGAGATTTCAAACTAATGCTCATGAAAAAGTAAAATTTGAATCATTTATCAATGTAACATAGAAAAATGTCTTCAAATGCAGGAAGTCAGATTGCTAACATCATTCCAACTCTGTAAATTTTTAAAAAAATTTTTACATGGACTTTTCAATAGAACTTATTTTTTTAAATTAAATTTTCATCCTTAGAAAAGTTTCTTAATAATTTCCATAAAGGGTGATGTAAAAGACAACTTTTATGTTTTGTTTTTATATGCTAGTAATCAAACCTTTAAAATATTACAGAAAATTGAGTTAACCTGTCCATTTTTAACATGTTTGGAAATATAACATCTGTAAAATAATACATAATTGAAGATAAATAATATTCATTATGGAAACTTATTCAAAGCATATGACACAATCACATTTAATTTTTTTCCTATTTCATTACATTTTTAATGACTTCTTTAGATACATAAGGCTCATTCAGCCTGGATCAGGCAGTGATGTCTGCAATAAAGGAATATCTTCTAAAAATGCAACTGAAGGCAATTAATCATTATATCTAGTGGGTGAAGTCTGTCATAAGCATTCAGAACTAAACCAATTCTAGAAAGATAATCCATAAATATGTTGAGATACAAATCTAACAGTAGAGCTGATGCATTACATATACAGAAACAAAATTTAAAAATATATTTTTGCTTTATTAGAGTAGACTCTTCATGTATTTTACACTTACACAAAATAAACTAACACAGTCTTAGATCTAAACAGTTAAGAATTGTTACCTGTAAGGAGTCGAACTCATGGGGCTTTCAGAAGCATCTGCCTTTTGATATAGATTTGGAAACTTCAAATTACTTCTCGTTTCAAGTTTATGGCAACAAGGGAATCATCAATGCATGCAGAAGTATCAATATTATGTAACTAATCTTTTGGACACATACAGGAGCAGTCTGGAATGTGGTTTGAGATAGCTGGATTCCATGTGCCTTGTTTTTAGTACAGTAGTTATCACTGGGGTAGATGAGCCTCGCCTGGAATAGTCTCTTCACCCAGCATGAAGAAAAGCTATGTGGCAAGGCTGAAATCAATATTCACACATGGCCTGTGAAATCAAATCCATTCAAAGTTTTCCCTTCATGATATTAGCAATGGTAAAGGGTAGTTATCAAGGTCCATAGCCACTTGAAATTCATGAATTTTAAATTATGATTTGAGTCTTCTCTGGTAGATGAATATATCTTTCTGTTACTAAGGCATTCTCAATCTGGGGTGCATGGAAGGACTTCAGAGGACCCATTGGCCTGGGAACATGGTGAGATTATTCTGTTTTATGTGTACGTGCTTTTTCTACGAAGAAGAACTTTTAATTTCATTACATTCTCAAAGGGACCCCTGGAGATATATATATATATATATATATATATATATATATATATATATATATATATATATATATATATATATATATATATATAAGATTCATTACATCAAGAGAAAAGAAACTCCAAGCACCCACCATATACTTTAAAGAGGCTTGGGAGAATTGACTTAAGCTCAAATTTTGTGCGTCAAAAAAAATCATTTGTAGAGGCTCTATAAATAGTATACAAAAATGTCCTGATGATAATTAATCTTATTTTGATGGATGATCTATGCCTGAAAATCTGAAATGCATATTCAGAGAGAATAAAAAATGTCACGAACATTTTTTATGCGCCAGGCACTGAGCTAGGCACCCTGTGTACATGCATGCACAGGGCTCTCAAACATCACAGGGCTGTTAGCACAGTTATTCTTCATTTACAGATTAAAAACGAGAAACAGGAAGGTTAAGAAACTTGATCAAGTTAACGCAGGTGGTAAGAGGGAGAACTGGAGTTCTTATCCAGGTCTGACTGCACTGTACTATTCCTGACACATCATGGTTTCACTTTTTGTGTTTAAAATAAATTTTAGCATCTTGTAGGTAGAAAGTGTCAAGGATTTTGCTTTATTGAGCAGTATTTAGAGTTAAGTTTGGTGCCTAGAACAAAATAAGAACTCAGTAAGTATTTGTAAAATGAGCACATCTAGCCTGAACTACTATTTAATCTGTACAGATATGAGACCAAGAGAGGTGAAATATTTTACTTACGGTCACCCACCTAGTTAGTGGCAAAAGTCACGAAAGCCCAACACAGGTGGGGCAAAGCGGGTTTACAGTGGTGAGTATGTAAAACAGTTTATTCTTATATTATTATTGATTGATTATTATATTATTTTCCATACAAACAACTGTAAACCTACTTTTGTCCCTACTGCGTCGTAGATAAAATATTTGCTCACCACCTAGGAGTGGTAAAGCCAACTCCAGAACGCCCTCTCAATCCTTGGATTGGTAGTGGCTCTCTGAGGCTAATGGATTTTCTTTCTCCCTATAGCCTGAGATACAAAGGGATTGTTCTGAATAGTCACACCTTAAAGAAAGTTAAACTAACAGTCTATCCCTAGCAAGTTTTCACTCCGTCCTTAAAAAGAATTTGCCCTTGAATGATAAAGGTTCTTTCTGCTGATATATTTTTCTAATGTTCTTTTTCTGTTTTTCTGATCTATAAAGGACTGTATAATTCTTCCTATCTTGGTTTTGTAAGATCTCCTTTACTACATCTCTAGCACCCAAAATGGAACATGCCCTGAACTGTTTTCATGGCCGCCTTCATAGAAGTGTGATTTGTGCTGGCCATGGGGTTCAGCCCTCGGTTTAATGTTCTGCTGTTCCTGCCTTGAAATTCTTAATAAAATTTCAGTTTGAACTGGGCCTCAAGACTTATGTTGCCATTTCTGCTTTTTATTCTCCTTCTGTCAACATAACAAATCCATTCTTCTCTTTATCTACTCTACTTTTGAAGGACACCACCAATAGCTGCCTCATTATACAATGTTGGAAACAAAGATTCACCTTTAACTTCACCTCTTCTTGACCACCTACACATCCAATTTTTGGCAAAGTCTTATCAATTTTAACCTCACAAGGTGTCTTACGAAAGAAACCCTCTTTTCTATTGCCACCATATTCAATCTAAATAACAATAAAAACTACTTTAACAAAACTCAGACTTAATTTGAAGTTGGGTTTCTGTTGTATTTTGAGTCTAAGATTTTTCAGCAAGTCAATCAATGCTTTGAATTTCTAGTTTCTCATCTATGAACTAGGAAGAATAAAACTTACCTTGTAGATTTAAGAACTAGAAATGCAGTTCAAGTTCTTAATTATAGTGCTATTTTTTAATTTAGAGAGGGGTTCATAAGATTCACAAGGAATTATCCAGGTATAATTTTAAGAAATATATTTTATCCATAAGTCACTTATTCATTCAACACTTATTGAGTATTTATCCCTATCAAGATTTTAAAACAGTGCTCTCCCCCCAAAACAAGAACAAAAAAGAAAACCAGTGTTCTCAAATTTACTGATAATTCTGCTATCAAGAGACAAGGTATCTGTCTTCTCTGAATCTGGGGGAAAAATGCAAACTTACTTCCCTTATTTACTTTGTTGGGAAGCTCTTCTCTTATTCTTCACTCTTTTAAGACTCAGTGTTTGTATTGTTCTCCTGCTTCTAAATGATTTCTCATGTATTCTTCTTCTGAATACATAATTTCCAGATATAACTTTTTTACCTCACTTTGATGCTTTTAATACTCACCAAGCATTATACTCATTCTTGATTATGTGAACATTTAATCTTTTGTAAGACAGAATTTATGTGTGATTTTGTACTCCACTAACAAAAGTCACTTTTTGCAGGTGTTTTGTGCTTCGCTAATAACCCAGCACTGCTCCCAATTACAGTTGTGACATTGAGTGCTTCTAGCCTTAAAAAGTCATCTAGTAACTGCAGTATTTATGGTAGACAAAACTCTCTTTCTGAACTATTGCCATGCTACTTTCTTCGTCCTTTTCTGCTTCCTTGTCTACCCTTGCTTGCTGTCTGCACAAATATTTATTTAACAATCATCTATTAATTAATTTTTTAGCCACCATTTATCTCAACTCCCTGTTTTATTCTTAGTTATCATTCTCTGAAAGATTCTCTAAACAATAGATAATTTTACTATCTACAACGTCTGACATCAATGAGGTGCAATTATCATCAACTTTCACACAATGGAAACACTATAAAACAAGACCAAATAGGCCCCAAAGAACCATATTCTCTGAGGTATAGGTTAGACTTTAAATTCTGAGTTTACTTTGATAAGAGATCCTTTATTACATAACTTTCAAAAATATTGAAAGGAGCATAGATTACTTTACTTTTCAAGAATTACTTACACTGTAGTTGTCACAAGTTTTTCGTCCCTCCCTAACTGACATACGCTTGATTTGAGGAAGAAAGAATGGAAGAGAAGGAAACTTGCATTTCCTGTATGTGCCAGACACTGCTTTACAATATCATATTGCTTATTTCATTTGTTTACTACATTCCTGTAAATTTACTTCAATAGAAGGGAAAGAGATTGTTAGATAATGTCATATGTTTCTGTGCCTAACCCAAATATATCAAGTAATGTTCAAACAGCTGAATATGACTATATGTGTTAGAAAAAGAATTGGCTACATATACATATTTAATAACGAAGTAATCATTGACAGATAGACAACACTACAAAAGAAGTCAGGCAATGAGTATTGGATTAGGCCCTTAACAAGAGCCCTTGATATTTGCAGACATCCTGCAGCTCTCTGAATTCTCATGTTTTCAGTCATAATTGTTTCCCTAGCACCCATCTGGGCTGCTATCAACAGAGGCTTATGACTTCCAGGGAAGAATAAATAGAGAGACAAATAGATTCATTGGAAGCTCCAGTTATGCCTTGGTGCAGATTTCTCCACAATAAAATAATGGAGTGAAGCATTAAAAAAAAGTTTCAATTGAAGCAAGTACCTTTAAATAGATTATTTTCCACAAGGAATCAGTGGGTGCTAATGTTCCCTTGTTGGCTATAAAACCACTGGGGGAGAAATAACAATTATGGCAATCACAGCATAGTTTAACCCTATGAACTTAGATACAGAGAAAAAAATGGAAAACTTTTAAAAGACCATCTTTAAGAAGACAATAACATTAAGACGGCCATTCACAGGTTTCCAGCTACTTTGCTCTCTCTCCAGAAGGCGCTCCATAGCTTCTACGGATACCCTTCAAGGCATAACAGCATTCATTTCTCTTCATGGATTTTAGGGATTGAAAATGTTATTAATCAAAAGAGTAGCTGTAGTTGCAATGCTCTAGAATCTCCTGGGGCATTGTATACAGCTGCATTCAAAGAAAATGAACTGTTATAAACTTGATCATATTCATCCCTTGGGCTCATCTGATTACAAAATTGCCCAATGAGCTGTTACAGTATTTTCAACTAATTAGTTAACCCATACATTAGTTAACCCCTTTTTTGGCCTATAAATATATATATCCCCTCTCTCTAGCAGTGTGAATATCTTATTGTTTGTTCAGCTGCCAAAACACTCAAATCATATTACTAAAATATACCTTTTCTCACATTACTTTTCATGTGAGGGAAATATATAGTGTATATTTTTTCCAAATTATTTTTATAAAGATTTTATTTTGTTTTTATCTTCAGAGAGAGGGAAAAGGAAGGAGAAAGAGAGAGAGAAACATTGATGTGAAGGAGAAACATTGATTGGTTGTCTCTCATAAGCACCCTGACTGGGGACCTGGCCCGCAGCCCAGGCGTGTACCCTGACTAGGAATCGAACTAGTGACCTTCCACTTTAGGGCACAGTGCCCCATCAACTGAGCCATACCGGTCAGGCCCATATTATTGTTTTCTATTACCTCCGAAAATAATACATTAATGAAGTATATTTCATTCTATTATAAATATTCTTTTTAGTGTGAAAGTTTCTTCTTCTCTGTCTCCTCTTCTCCCTTTATCCTCTTTTTCTTGTTCCTCCTTCCCCTCTCCTTCCTTCCCCTGTTCCTGCAGTAATCTGGGTTCTCGATGGACAAGCTCTGATGGTTCTCTGATTTCATGTATCAACAAAAGAAGATTTCAATATTTAAACTACCCATTACTGCATCACTTATTTTTATTTTTTTTTAAGCAGAGGTGCCTTCGCAATGAGTTTTGTTTTGTGACTAGTGGAACTTACTGGGCATTCCGTTTCTCCTCCATAGGAAAGCATTATTTTTTAGGGTGGTTATACATATTATTAATATTAAATCCAAAACATTAAAGAGCAACACAATTTAATTCGGGAACTCAGAGAGATACATTTGACTCAGATTATCCAATTTCCTGTTACCAGTGGATGAAGAAGATTCCAGGGTCCTGCAGGACATAGTTATACTAAAGAGAGATACAGAGAGAAGATACAGGACACATTTTCAGTAGAAAAAAATGTCATACAGAGGAATAAGTAAATTCCTTAGGAGATATATTTCTACCTTGTTGCAAATTTCTTCTTAAAATTGTGGAGTGAAACTTAAAAAAAAAAAAAAAAAAAGCCTTTCCTTGCTAACAAGAGAGGGGCCCATTTTGCATTGTCTGCCTCCTTGTCATAACTTAAAACTTTCACAATGTCCGGAGCCCTTGATGCCCTGCAAATGAAGTAATAGTATTTCCTCAAAATTTCTGCATCAGGAACCCACCTAGGTGGTACCAACCCTGACTCCCAATGGAACAGTACATCTACGAGAGAAAAAGAGAGGGCATCTGTATCACCGATCTGAACACATTGTATGCGGGAAACGTATTTATACGTTTTACATTGACTGGTAGTAGAGCGCGGGGCACGTATAAATACGTTTTTATAGACTAGCAGTAGAATGTGGGTAACATATAAATACATTTATTTTTATGCTTTTTTAAATTGGTCTAAAGAGATGCTAAACATGCAGATATACGAATTCCAAAGGACAAAATTTGGGTCTCTAACACATACAATGGTGAATTATGTATGTACGTTTTAATGATTATCACACAAAAAAACACTACTAAAACTTCATTCTTCTATTTTTACAATGAAGTTTAAGAAAGAAAACTTCATTATTTCTTTTTTTACACATTTTACGTACTTTTTCCCAAAATATTTTCAATAAATCGGAATTTTTACATATTTTATTACTTTTATTTCAATTTCCAGTGAGTTTTCCAGCATTTGTCTGTTTAAAATTTAAGAAAAATAACTCAGTATACGTTTTATAGTAAATCACAAAAAGTTTCATTAAAAAATGTAAAACTAAAGTTATCGTAATTTTACTGAATGTTGCCATTTGCACAAAACATTAGCAAAAATGGCCCACGCCACCTGTTAGCTTGCGATAAAAGCTACCCGCATACAATGGGTGAAGAGCCATTGTTGCCATCGAGAACCCCACTGCCATCTGTGTCATATCCCCCAGGAGTACCAGCCAGCGAGCTGTGCTGAAGCCTGCTGCTGCCAATGGAGCGATCCTGCTGCTGGTCGCCTGACTCCTGCCACCTTCACCAACCAGATCCCTGTAGCCTTCTGGGAGCCTCGACTTCCAGTTGTTACCGATCCTAGCGATGGCCACCAGCCTCACAGAGGGTCTAAAGTTAACCTGCTGACCATCACTCTGTGTAACAGAGATGCTCCTCCGCACTCGGTGACACCACCATCCCACACAACAAAAGAGGGGCTCACTCAGTGGTCTGATGTGGACACTGGCCCGGAACCCCTGCTCACGCCTGGCACCATCTGGGAGCAACTGCGGGAGGTCACACCGGATCGCTACTTCTGCAGACATGCTGAGGAGATTGGGAAGGAAAGCAAACTTCTTTTGAAAAGGAAGGGTGACCCTGGAGGAATTTCAGCTTGAATGAACCGCCTCTCAGCTTGCGGGCACAGGCTGGTCTGAAGGTGGGCCTACTCCTCTGGTCTTTACTGAAGACTGGGTGCTGCGCCCACCACTGAAGACTGGCCTGCCGCTCTCGCACTGCTGAGGCCACTGAAAAGGTAGGGGCAACCCCTGAGTGATCTTAAACTGTTTTTCCACAGACTCTTAATACAAATGAAAATAAGGTTGATAGAAAATGAAGTTTCTGTGGAAAGAAAAGATTTCAACAGCAGCAAGTGTCAGGGACAGAATAGGTCCCCTAAAATTCGTATGTTGAAGACCTATCCTCCAAAGGGACTGCATTTGGACAGATCCTTTTGGGAGGTAATTACAGTGAAATGAGGTCATAAGGGTGGAACTCTGATCCTATAGGGTTGGTGTCCTTATAAGAAGAGGAAGGGACCAGAGTTCATGTTCTCTTCCCACAAGAGCAAAGAGAAGAAGCCCTGTGAAGCCCTATAGATAAACGGCCAGGAAGATAGCTCTCAGCAGAAACCAACCCTTAGGGTACCTTGATCTTGCCGTTCTGACCTCCAGCACTGAGAGAAAATTAATTTCCATTGTTCAAATCTAGCCTGTGGTGTTTTGATGTGATAGCACTTGGAGAGAAATAATATAGCAAGAGATGACTTACTAATTTCTAAATAGATTATTCTACAGGGGAGCAAGGGTAGTTTTCATAACAAAAATATATAAATAAAATGTATAGTATTTTATTCTATACTATATATGGAATAAATATACAGGGAGTGAGGGATAGAATAAAATATATAGTATCAAAATAAACAGATAATAGTAAAGTAAGAGCATGGTTTGTAAAAGTCATATTCTTGCCAGGATAATTATAAACACAGAGTCCTACAGATTACTGCCTGCTTCTTTCAAATCTGCAGTAAAACCAAAAGGTTGTGCTGTTCACATGTCACAGGCCATTTTAGAACCCAGCATTCTTCTCTATTGTCTTTTCATCTGCTTACGAATGACACTTTTTTCTTAGTGCACTTTGATTGAGATGCTGCCAGGGGCAATGTGAGAGCGGTGCAAAAGCTCCCAGTGCAGTAGGAGCCTGTAACTGGCTTGAAGAAGACTTGCTGCTTGAGAGGGGCCGCGCGCCATCCGGGGCAGCAGCTGAGACAGTCAGCCACCGTGTTCCATGGAATGGCACTGTCTGCGATGTCTTATCCTATGCCCAAGTGGATGTTACGGAGAGTTACAGATATTACAGTAAAATGATGAGTGTGGGAAAGAAAATAATATAATTGCCCTCGTGGAAAAATGTCTTCTATACAAAAGAGTTTAGATATAAAATAATTTAAATTATAAAAATTATGTGTGCAAAGTTCCCAAATAATGAATATCCCGGGCTTAATTAAGAGGGTACCTGAGCATTCTATTTCCTAGTTATGTAAGTGTAACCAAAGCATCCCCAAGTCCTCTAGGCTTTTCCTTCACTAGACATAAGTCTCATTTCATGGGAATGTAACACCCATCATGGCACTGTGGATGACTCCTGAAGAGGAGGAGTGTTTGTTTTCCATGTTTCTTCACTACTTTGAAATCTGAATTTTCTTTCACGTCTTATTTCCTTCCGCTGCGCTTCTTGTCCGCACGTGGCTCTGTAATCACCAAAGTAATTCGAACATGAAGCTTCTGTATAGGACAGAATTTTTATTAAAAACTTAGGAGTAGCAGAGGAGAAATATCACCAAAAAAAGGGAAAATATAAATTGATATTTTTCGGTTGGTTAATCTTGCGGCAGGGAATTTTCACTGGCCTGCCCTGTGGTGCCGAGGTGGTTTTTGCAAGTCCTTCCTTCTCCCATCTCCTTCTCAAGTTTCTCAGTGTTTTACATGTGTAGCCAGAAGACAACTCCATAATTCCAATTATTTTATTACACAAAGCAATTTGGCTCTCACTTTGTTTTATGTTCCTTTATAAACCTAGTCCTGAAATCAATTTTTAAATCATTATTTAGTAAAGTTACATCTTTTTGCAGATTGTTCTATGACATTTAACGCACACAATTTTGTCAGAACAGTTTTGTCATCCCCCAAAACTCCCTTCTACTATGCCCACCCCTAAGCTCTGGCAACCATAGATCTGTTCTCTGTCACCATAGATCTTTGCGAATGTCCTAAAAATGGAATCATAGAGTATGTCCTTTTGAGATCGGGTTCTTTCATTCAGCGTGATGCCTTAAAATTCATCCAAGTTGTATATATCAATAGTATATATATGGTATAGATGTGTTACAGTTTATCAGTTCATGTGCTGGAGGACATTTGTTTTCTGTTTAGGTGATAATAAATAGAGCTGCTACAAACTTTTGTGTAGATGCTTTTTTATAAACATAAGTTTTTATTTTTTTAAGGTAAGTATCAAGTAGTGGGACCGATGGGTCATATGGTAATTTCATGTTTAACTTAAAAACAAAAATAACTTGCCAAATGGTTTTCCAAAGAAGCTGTACTATTTTTGCATTCTTACTAGTGGTATATAAAAGCTGTAGTCGCTCTGTACCCTCAAATACACTTAGTATTTTCTGCCTTCTCCTGACTAATTGATGCAGCCCAGACTCTGCTTTCATTATTGTTCTGGAAATGATCTTAGAATAACTACCAGTGACCAGCACCTTCCTCTAATGGTAGCCTCTTTGTGTTCATTTTATTTAATTATCTGGAACAGACATTTTTGTCCACTACTTCTCCCTAGATAATAAAGATATCAGATCAATCATTGTAGTCACAGAGCAAGGGTAAAGTAAATAAATGTTTTTGGAAGTAGAATGTTTTTTCTGCTTTCTGGAAAAACAAAAAATATTATATGAAAATTCATGTAGATAAAGAATGTAGAAAGTCTCGGAATTTAGCGTCCACATATAACTTAACTGGGTGTATTCATATGTGAAAGGCGTTTGTATTTATAGTATCTTGTTTCATTTAGATTAACTTGTTCTACCATATTGAGGAATAAAGTTTACTAATATATTCTTACAGTGTTCAATTTTCTGATTTGTAAAATAGAGATAAAAATAGGAGTTAACCCAAAGGAGTTCTGTAAATATTATGTGAGATAATAAATCTATTTAGTAGAGTATCGAAAATATAGAAAGCAATTAATAGGTAAACTATTGAATTATTTTTTTCTTTTCCCATATTTCTCTAATTAATTTCAAAATGAATTTTAAAGACAAAAGAATTCATTCAGTGTGAATTAACACTCACTATTAACACTGGCAACCTATAAAATAAGTTTGTGGCACTTTGGACATAGTTTTTGTTTGTTTTTGTTTTTGGTTTTTTGTTTTGATTGAGAGCATGTGGACACAGAGCAGATAATGAGTAAATACCTTTTACTTAATTTGGCTAAGTAATCTCTCTGTGTCTCTGCAGAGAACTTATAAACAAGTCATATTTGTACAGTTTAATCAAGTCAATGGAAATTCTACTCTATGAATGTACTTGTACTGACAGAGAATCATGAAGTGGTTCAACCATGACTTCAAGTGATGATTAACAGAAAGATAAGACGAAAATGTTCTATTTAGTTATATTTTATTTCTTATAAGTTTTGTTTGTAACACATTATTACAGAAATTTGTGCAAATCATTCAGGTCCTAAGATTTTGCTTGATGCCTTTTTTCATGTAATTCTACAAACACTTTGCATTAACATCTTAAGGCATTATTGATTTATTCTCTATAACCTAATATACACGAAATAATTTTCATTTTGCCTATTCCCTTTCATAATCTCACTAGCCTAAATAATTCAGTTGAGTCTCTCTTGTGTAAACCATATTTGTCTTTGTTTACTTTTATTGTTGAGTACCCTTCTATGCTCTTATAATTCTAGTTTTTAAAGAAGCAAGAGCTATTCTTCAAATTTTACTAAAATAGCTCTTTTTTGGACCATCTCTTTTGGCAATAGCAAAGAAGTAAATCATATAAAAGAAATCCATTAGAATCATCATACCTAGAAAATAACATGTTTATGGCTAATCATAATAATGTCCCTTGGTAATATTTTGATTTTATACTTAAATACACCACAGAAAATTGATCAATGTTCCTGCGTCTCTGCCTCCACTAAGGGCAGAACAGTTATCTTAGCGGCCCTCTGAGTGCATGCGTAGTGTGTGGGGGTGGGAGGGTTGAACTATTTTTTCTTCCAAAAAATGTTATCTGGCATACGCTTATTTAAAAATTGTTTTTAATATGTTTGGTTTGTTTTTTAAAGCTGCACAGAAAATACAGTATAGGGTGTCATCAAGTGGGTGCCATTTATTTTAATTGAGTAAGCAAGGAATTTCACCTAGAAAGGGGAAGTTTCAAGTCAAACCTCCTGTAGTCCTCTACCATTTCCATCCCAAAATTCAATGTTTATACTAATCACATACTATATTAGCCCATTTGGGAAGCTGACAAAAACATGCCATAGACTGGGTGGCATAGGCAGCAGACATTTATTTCTCAGAGTTATGGAAGCTGGGAAGTCCAGGATCAAGGAGGCATTGGAAGAATAGGTGTCTGTTGATCACCTCGTGGTTCATTGACCTCTGGCTTATGTCCTCACATGGCACAAGGGAAGAGGGAGCTCTCTGGGTCTCTTTTATAAGGATGTTAGTTCCGTTCATGGAGCTCCACACTCATGATACCATCACACTGAGGGTAGGATTTCAACATAAGAGTTTCAGGCAGACACAAAAGTTTGGTCCATAATACCTATGGAATCTTGTTAAATGGCAGAATGTAATTTCAATGATTTGAAGTGGAGCCTGCACCCCTGCATTTCTAACAGGTGCCTAGGTGATACCGACACTGCTGGTTCTGGAAGCACAACACATAGCAAAACGATCTATACTTTTTCCTTGTACCCCTCTAAATAGGGTCCTGTTAAAAAATGATTGAAGACAATCTAGGTGATACAAACAAACTTAATTTGAAACTTCACGAAGTGGACAGTCTTCATTTTGAAAATTGCAAAATAGGCAGAAGGCAGGGCGCCTTTATAGGATAAAGAATAAAAGAATAAAAGAATAAAAAAATAAAAAAAAATCTGATTGGTGGGGCCACACAATCAAACCTGTTTGGAGTGAGAAGGAGCAATGATTCAGTACAGAGCCCAGAGTTGCCGTGTTGTTTGGGGACTGGCTGACTGGATATCTTGCACATGCTGTCAAGCAGAGCATTCACAGTGACATGACAGTCATCTAGTTTTGGTCTGCTGATGTGGCACGTGGGCAGGAGTGGCTTCCCCAGGGACCTAGAAAGTTATTTCAACGGTCCTGTTCACTATCCTCCAATATCCTGCTTTTTTTTTTTTTTTATGTGACATTAGACCATCTGGTAATAAGCAGCATACTCTATTACTGACGATGTATTTTTTCTGTTTTGATGTGTAGAATTTGTAAAATTTTTATTTTGGCCTTGACTGTTGATGGCAGACACTGGGGAGGGAGGAGGTATAAAGACCCATGCTTACCTTTGTTTGTGCCAGAATGCCAGCAATGTCCAGGTTATTTGGCTACAACTTTCCTAGTTTATTATGGGTTGGAGCTTTCTTTCACAAGATGCCAAAGGACCTCCCTGAGTAGGGCTTAAAGCATTCAGTGCTGTTCCAATATTGCTATTGGGAAAATTCTGGCATCTCTGGAATTCCGTGGGTCATGACAACCATCGGAGGGAGAAGATATGATCCTGCTTAAAAAAAAAAAAGAATAAAAGGTATTTTAGCATACATGGTTTTGCTAGTTCAAAGGTAATTTAGCAAGTCTTAGTTTCTTATAGAAAAATATTTTATTAGTTTTTAATAGGTTATTGATTCAACAAACACCCTAACATCATTTCTAGAGTCGTATATGTTCTTAGGTAGTGCCTAATTAAAGCTAAGGCAGTATGCTTAGTTCTTTCAGTAACAGCTGGGCCTGGATTTTCTTGTCATTTCTTTTAAGTGGAGAGAAAATCATACAGAAGAAATATAGAAATGTAATTTACATAAGGTGACAGAGGGACTTCCCTGATCTCTACTAAAAAAATAAAAAGTGAGGGATTTTGAAAGCTATTAATGTTATGGAGATGTATAAAGGATTTATGTTGTTATTCCATTTGCTTTGTTTTCCCAAAATGATTTATTATTTGTGGGCAATTGTCTGGAAATGATAGGAAATTATTTTTATATTGTAGACATCAATATGCTACAAAGCTTTTGCAATGATAGGCACTGGCTTATATAAATTTATAAAAATATTATTTTGAAAAGGAGCCCAATTCTAAGAGTTTGAATAATCTAAGCATTTTCAATAGGAACTTAGAGGTTCTTGTTTTTGTAAATACACAGAATACTGTAACAGGCTTTGTTTTGCATGACATTACAGCATAAATTACTCCATAGTAGAACTTAGAGAAAGTTATTGCTCCATCCCTCACTGCAGGCATATTTTGAAGAGAAACTAATTTAACAGTGCCTTTCAAATACCACAAAGCTACAGGAGCATCAGAATGTCATCATCTCTGGCAATCATATCCCAGTGTGCTTTGGATGCTAAACTCGTTTTTGGTTACGAGAGAATGCAAGATGGCCTCCTGCTTTGAACTCTCTGTTAAAAGATTTCTGAGGGGCAATGCATTTGCCTCCCATACAGCCATCGTTCATAGTTCTTGAGCCTTCGTGTTTCAAAGATGAGTAAGTAACAACGCAAAGCAAAAAAACAAAACAAAACAAAACAAAACAAAACAAAAAACACCCCCCAAAAACAAACTATCATTCTTAAAAAGAAATGACATATTAATTCAAAAATGTAAGTAGGGAAAGTCTTTCAGATACAGTACTAAAGATCAACCAGCATAGTATCTCTCATCAGTAAATTGCTCTCATTCTCAGACCATGCAAATGATGTATGTGTTCTTTATGTCTATTTTACTTGCTTTTGTTTTCCAAGTGGGATGTAATTAACTACAAGCTGGTGAATACTTCATTTCAGATCATAGTTTGAGGATGACATATTGGGAATTTTTTCCTGGGTAGAGTGGACAAATAGCTAAGATTTCTGATTTGTCTTAAAATTAAAGACCTTGGTAATCTAAAGAACTAGAATTTAGCAGAATTTGTTGTATAGTTTATGACTACAGTGAAAAAGAAGCAATAGATTTTTATTCTTTTTTTCAACGTAGGTTAATAAAAAATAAAATTTTACCATAAATAAGACATACATACAAAGATAGACTGATATCCTCCATGGAACTTTATACTTCATCTTGTTAGTGAAATCAAGGGCGACACTTACTTGGAGGATGGGAGGGTGTTTGCCTTTCTCTAATTAACCATGTACCTTAATTGCACTATGAAATGGTAATGCTCTCAATTTCTGTGATGCTTGCTCCTTCTTAAAAGTTCTGCAGAAGATACAGGCACTTTCAAGAGGGAATAGAAATTGAGTCATTGAAAATTTTTCACTGATAAATCTATTTAATGTATATTTAATTAGTCACTGTCATTTTTAGAGATATCAGAAGCAATAATTATGCAATAATGTTTGGTTCATATAACAATGGACCTCTTGAGAGCTCATAAAATATGATGCAATTTAAAGTATATTAAATATATTCATCTTCTTGAAGTAAGAAAACAGTGCAAAACCAAAGCTAAAGCAAAGGCCAGTTCAAGAAATTAGTCTTTAGAATAAAATTTGACTTTATGTGCTCATTTTGAAAGATGACTAGAAGTAAAACTTAAAGAAGAAAGATAAAGAATGTCATTTTCCTATAGCACAAGTATTCTATATTATAGGAAATAAATAAAATAATATTAAAATATTTTAAATATATTATATTTGAAGTACTCATTAAAAGAATGATAATCCATTTGGTTCCATTTTATGAAACTAAAAAAGTCAGGACATTATAGAATATAAATGAAGTGGTACTATAACTATTATTTAACTGAATTAAGCATCTAGTGCAGTGCTGGTCACTGGTAGGTATTTGGTAAATATATTCTGAATAAGTTAATAAATATAAAGGCAGGTGAGGCTTTGAGTTTCTCATTTGTGTTACAGCATTTCTCTGTGTGTGTTATATTCTATAAATAAGTTGAGATTTAAAGTTGATTTTCAAAGTTTAAAGACTTAAAATGAGCATACGGGTATACCTACTCATAAGAAAAATAACTATGGAATTTTTAAGTATGGAATTGACAAAGTAGAGAAGCCTATTATTTCTGTTACCAACGACTTACATTTAGGGAGTTTTCAGTCCCTGATGCACTTCAGGCGGTAGAAGATTTCGTGTCTATGTCCAGTAAGCTCTGTGAAATTCAGAATTTGGTTTAGAAAACTTCGCCACATGGTAACCACCTCATCAAATGGAGACAAAGGAAGCAAACTTCTGCCAGAAAGAAAAAAAAAAATCCTATTCTCTTGAGTACAAGAAGTGAATGATAGCCAAAGGAAATATCAATTGTAACAAGTATGTATGTGTTAATCCCCAGGATACGTAGGCTGGTTTGCTAAAACAGCAATCAGATAAATCATCTTTTTAAGCTTTTATTATCAATGGCATTTGAATGCAAAATAAAAGATTCTTTTCCATAAGAAAATATCAATAATTATATCCTGGTCAGGAGTTAACTTTCCAAAGCAGTTTTGTTATATCATAGCAATGTATCTTGAAGACAATTTTACAAAGAACAAGAAGGGAACTTGTCTCAATGCAGTGGTTTGGACTGATGTGCATTTTGGTGCACAGCTTACTGATGCATAATAATGTATATTAAATTCTAATTGGAAGTTAGCAAGCTAAAAAGATAGAGATCACTTTTACATAATATTTCTACATGGCATGAAGGCATACTGTAATATATGTAAATAACAATAAATTTTATATCAATTCATATTTTATTTCAAGAAACTGCTTACTTTTAAATTTTTTTTATATTTTCAAATTTTATTTAATTTTTATTGCATTCATTGGGATTACATTGATACAATTATATAGGTTTAAGGTGTACAATTCTATAATACATCATCTGTATATTGTAGCCCAAGTCATGTCTCTTTCCATCATCATTTACTTCCCCTTTACCCTCTCCTTCCTTCCTCCACTCCCCTTTCCCACTGCTAATCACCATACTCTTGTCTGTCTATGAGGATTTTTGTTTATTTGTTTAATCCCTTCACCTTTTCACTGAAGGGATTCCACCCAGCCCCCATTCCCTTCCCCTCTGACAGCTTTGAGTGTGTTTCTAATTTGTTTGTTAATCAATTGTGAAATTATACGGCATTTGTCTTTCTCTGACTGGCTTATTTCACTTAGCATAATCTTCTCCAGGTCCATCCATGTTGTTGCAAAAGATAAGATTTCCTTATATTTTTATAGCTGGGTACTATTTCATTGTATAAATGTACCAGAGCTTTTTTGTACTGATGGGTACTTGGGCTGCTTCCAAATCTTGGCTATTATAAATAACGCTGCTATGAATGAACATAGGGGTGCATATATTCTCTTAAATTAGTGTTTCAGATTTCTTCGGATAAATTCCCAGAAATGGAATTGCTGGGGCATAAGGCAATTCCATTTTTAATTTTTTAAGGCAACCCCATATTGTTTTCTATCAATCTGCATTCCCACCAACAGTGCACAAGGGTTCCCTTTTCTCCACATCCTCACCAACACTTGTTTTTTGAGTTATTGAGGATGGCCATTCTGACAGTTGTGAGGTGATATCATATTGTGGTTTTAATTTGCATCTCTCTGGTGGTTAGTGACGTTGACCATCTTTTCATATATTTTTAGCCATTTGTATGTCCTTTTTGGAGAAGTGTATATTTCAAGTCTTTTGCCCATTTTTAAATTAGATTTTGGGGGTTTTCTTTTTGGTGTTGGGTTTTATAAGGTCTTTATAAATTTGGATTTTAACCCCTTATCAGACATATTGGCTAATATGTTCTTCCACTCAGTAGGTTATCTTTTCATTTTGTTGATGGTTTCCTTTGCTGTTCTTACTTTCACTATTTTATTTTAAGTGGTCATATATCTAGTGACCAATATTTAAAATATTAACTGAAAAATCTGTATCATGTATTACTACTCTCATGGTGTTTTATAAAATTTGTGAAACATTTTCCTCTTCATATCAATAATGCATAGTAATGCATAGTAACAATTACCTGCAACAATTAAATAAACAGAGTGCATCCACAGGTAATTCTAAGGAGTTTACAAGTATGTTTACAAATTTTGTTTTCAATTAGATCTGGGGTCAGCAGAGTTTTTTCTATAAGGGACCAGACAATAAATATTGTAAATTTTGCTGGCCAAGAGGCAAAATTGTGGATATTATTAACACACACATTTAAGGAACTTTTGTAACAAGAATAAACAATTTTTGCTAGCTCTTATAAATTCAAAATATAATCTAGTGTAATTATAGCATTTCATTTGAGGTTCAAAGTTAGTTTTCCATATCATAAAAGTTGGTTTCAAATGTCTATTTGTTAATGATGATCTGAAATGATATTTTACAGATTTCATTCTTGAAAGTGGCTTTTCACATGTAGTGAAAATACTGCCAAATTCTGCAATATTGCCAAATACTGACATCAGTCCACTATCATGTGATTTTAATTGCATATATTATTCCTCAGAAAGCAGTTAGAATTATATTGGATTCTTCCTGTGACATTTGTCTTTTATTATGTCATTGCATTGCAAAGTCATCATTTCCAATTGAAGGTTTATGTGGTGGCTTCTCAATTGGGAAATTAAATGGATTTTATAATAAGGAAGTTTCCTTTGTTATTTTTATTAAGATGTGAAAAATGTGATGGAGCTGCAGTTTAATTTTGGAAAATGTATCTGCTCCAAATATCTGTGCAATGAAGATTTTCTTGTTTTAACATTTGACAACACAAACAATGAACAGAGCAACTTGGCATTACTAATTATTCATATAACATTAGTTGACTAAATTACTTATTATAGTATAAGTTCCACATATCAGCACAGTTTTGCCTTATAATTGTGGGTTGAATTCATTAAGAAACATTTTCAAATCTGCAGCAAAATCTATTCAGTAGTTGTTAATATTTGCCAAGGGCAATTCTCATTCAGAAAATATTTTGTTATCCTTAAGCTGAAAAATGCAATAAAACATTACCAATACTAACCCATCATAATGCCATGTAGTAGGACAGGTCAGAATACACAGTTTCTATCTGTGACCAAAAAAAAAAAAAAAATCAAAGAACTACTCACCAAATTGAAATAAATTCACAATGACGCTGCTGGTTTAATAACATAATCAGTCCAAATATTTTGGGGGAAGTGCTTGCTGATGAATAACAAAATTAATAATATAGACTTAAATATCATATTTTTACAAGCTTTTAAAATTATCCAAATTTACCTTTTTCTGCTCCAAACATATTTTCTTCAGCATTAGTTGAAATACATCTTAGGGGATTCTACTTCCTATTTTACTGAATTAGTATTTTCTCAACTTAAAGATATTCTCTTATAGTTGTTACAGCAGACTGTTCATAGAGAGTGATTCTTTAGTCACTGAAAACTCTTCATTGACTCCTCACAGAAGTAACTGGGTGTTAGTAACACCTGTCGATTCATGCAAAAACATTGGAAACCATCTACCTTGTTCTTTAGTTAATTTTTGATACTGCTTTCAATTCTTCAAGCAATTGTTCTTGTGGAAAGGATAGTTGTCTTTATAATATAATTGTGAAACAGCCATATATAGCTCTCTGGCAGTCTAAAATGAGGTGGCGAGCTAGATTTGGCCCATTGGCTGAAATTTGTGGATACTTGTACGAGGTGATAATGATTCTAAATAATATGGAGTTCTTAGCACAGAGTGGGGTCTGGATAAAAGACTATTAATTAAAAGTATATATGTTCATATATATTTATGTGTAACAGTATATGTCAATTTTCTTTTTCTTTTTTTTGTGTGTGTTTGAATTCCAGTAAATATAGATACAAATAGAAATATAAAACACAAGATCTCTCTTCTTGGGGATAGGTTTATGTGCTGCATATAACTCAAACCAGCTAACTAGTGTCAATTGTTAAAATTACTACAATTTTTGAGCCAAAGATTAAACTACATACATTTATGTTAAATAAACTTTACTGGATAGGTAATGATATCAAATTCCATCCCTTCCTAATAATCATACTCCATTTTGTAGCTATCTATGCTATTGAGGTTATTTATATTGTATCTTCATGGTGAAATAATATTCCAAGATGCACAACTGTGAATTTCTTCCCAACTTTGTTTTCAGTAACTATGAAGCATTCACATTAAAATGGGCTATGATGGTACTTATACGTATGATAGGCAACTACACGTATGATTAGGACTTGAATTGTAGTCTTGTTGATTGTCTAGACTTAAGACATTCATGAAGTAGTTGCTGATAATATAGATTAAATGTAAATGTGTGTTGGTTCTGTAGTCATTACACTGTGGATAACCCTCACATACACAAATAAAATTTTAAACTTGTTATCCAAATCAGTACAGAATTAGCTCAAGTCATAGAATGGATTTCTGACGTACATCTTTGTTGTTCCGTTTCCTTTTACTCATTAATATGTTTTAAAATATCCATTTGGTGACTATTCCCAACTCACCAATGGTCCCTGAGGCCTCTTGCTAGGACACTGCCAGGCTCCTCCTAGATTAGTCACCAGGCCTTTTTGTTGTGTCCTCTGAAGGAGTGCCTCTGGAGGAAGAAGGGGGAAACCGCAAAGGAAGAGCCATTACAGAGCTGGCCCTCATCGGAGTCACCCTCTGAATAGCGCGGGTACCGTGCACGGCACTCAGAGGACCCTCCATAAATATCATCTTAACATAAATTGACATCTAAGAATTCAAACCCTCAAAGATTAAGAGGGGCGCGCTGCAGGGCCTGGGGGTGCGAGTGGGGGCACGCGGCTTCCTGAAACACAGTCCTGAGGCCCTTGGTGAAAAAAGTCTGCTTCTCCTCCGGGAATGGCTGTCATCTTGGTTACGTCCTGCTCCAAGACCGACTGGAGGTCAAGCCCGCTTTTGACCCTGGGGGCGTCCCGGGGAGGCCTGGAGCTTGGAGGGCCTGCGTGAGCGTGGAGAGCGAGAGGATTGAAGCACGGGTCTGAGCCCCTGCAGACCGCTGGCTCCCCCACTCACGCCCTCCCTTCGCTTCAGGGGCGCGCACCAGACAGAGCTGCACGCGTAGCTGCAAGTGGGCGCCGCTGCATCCTAGGCGCAGGGTTTGCCTGACCCTGGTCCCGGTCGGCGAGAGCGTAGCTGTCTTCCTGCGGCTTGGCGCCCCCGAGCTGGAACGCGCCGTTTCCCCCGCGAGGCAGCTCAGGCCTCTTTGACCAGCTCGGCTGGGACCAGGGGGCATCTCCTCCCGGGCCGGCCGGCTGGGACTCGGGGAGGCGATCCCGGAGGGCCAGTCCCTTATGGACGCTGGATGCGGGGCTTGTAGGTGTTCCCCAAGCTGCTTGGGCTCAGCATCTCTCAGTACGTCCCTTTCGCCACCCAACGGGAAAATAACCTAAAATCCCTCAGCGTGGTCCTCCCGCAGGGCCCAGCGGCCGGGATTTCACAGGGGCCTGCGTGGGGATCGGAGCCCCGCGGCTTTCAGGGAACCCCTCCGCACGGCAGCCACCTGTGGCTGCTCTCGTTTCGTCCTGAGTGGAGTCAGCTGCCGAGGACTCTGAGGATTGCGAGGCTGCTGGTATAGACCCGGGGTGTGCGTCCAGAGGTGTGGAGGGTGAGGCCTGCAGAGACCTGCATTGTGGCTTCCCTTTCCCAGGCTGAGGTGCCATTTCCTCTTCTTTCCTCTCCACTCAGACTCCCAAACCTTTCCCTGCAGTTTCTCAGCAGAGCTGGCAACCTCTCCCACCTAGTCTATTTCCAAATATTTTTTGAATGTTTCTCCTTTAAAGGAATCTCGTCAAATTTCAGAGTCCACTATGTATCTTTCTATGCCATCAAAATGAGGTGAAATATTCACCATTAAATTAGTTCAAAATATCTTTAATGCTAATACTTAGGTGGAAGAAGCTGGATGGCTCATGAAGTTTCTAAAACAAGGTAGTGAAAAGTGGCGTAAGTCTCTGGATAATAATTGTCAAAATATGTAAGGAACGTTAAAATACTCTTGGACTTAATCCATCCTTTTCTAGGATGTTTCCCAAAAAGATTATATGAAATCTTGATGAGTTACAAAGATCTTCATCACAATGTTATCTATAAAAGAAAAAAAAAAGGAAAATATCTTACAACAAGGAATTGGTTAAATAAATTATGCTATGTTTGTTTTAAGTTGTTAGGGAAAAGGTAGAATAATGATGTCAACATAATTATTGGATAAATCTTTATAAAGAAAGCTTGTAAAATGTTAAATTGCATGTAACAAGAGTACTACAGTTTTTATTTTATTATTATTTTTTAATCCTCACCCAAGGATATGTTTATTGGTTTTAGAGAGAGGAAGAGAGAGACAGAGACATCAATGTGAGACAAACATTGATCAGTTCCCGCCTGCATGTACCCAGACCAGGGATCCAATCTGCAGCTCTTTGGTGCATGGGACAATGCTCCAGCCAAGAGAGCCACCCAACCAGAGCAGTATCACAGATTAAAAAAAAAAAAAAAAAAGATGGAAAAGAAACAATAGAAATATTGTCCAAGGGGAATAGGGAATTCTTAAAAGAAATTTCAATATACACAAGGAAAAAATATTCCCTCAAAAACTAGATATTTATATAGATTTGATTATTAATATTAAAATGTACTTACCAACAGCACTATCAGCACTCAGAAACACTGTGTACATTTTTAAAACTGTTCTGGAGGACAATTTGTCAAATTAAGTTTACTCATGAAATACTTATTTAGTCTTCATTGTCTTCCAGGCACTGAGAAGTTTCTTTAAAGGGGTGGGCACAGGGAGAAGGGTTTCACTATCAGCACCCTAAGGAAATGTGACCTGCACTTAGGGCTTTACCATGGGCGGAACTGATGTTCTTGCTCTGTTGACTTGGGCCCTCTCCCATGAGCAGAGGCTGATCTAACTCTTTTATCCTCGGCCCTGAGTGAGAAAGAAACCTAACTGATGGAGCAGACTTGAAACCCAGCTCTAGCCAAGCCCAGGGAAATGGTGCTGAACAAAAGAACTGTAAACTGAAAAGTAAATCCTAGCTGTCATAAGGCCCTGTAATTTGAAGGTTGTTTGTTATGCGTCATTTTTACTGCAGCAAAACCAGCCTAATGTACACATACAAGAAAGAACTGCCCCCTCCAGATATTCTAAGCAGCCTCCATCTCCTGACCTAAAAACACTTGCAACAGTAAATGAAGAAAAATGCAGCTCATCTCTGACTACATAGAGTTGTGGGTAGATATGCACATTTAACAAATAATCACAAACTAGCTAGCTATATAATTGCACCTTGTTGTAAGTCATAGCCAAGGAAATTGGAAAAGCATAGGGTGTGAAGATAAAGAGGTACAGGAGGAATTACTTTCAACTGGGAAATAACTGAAAGCTTCTCCAGATACATCCCATTTAAAACATGAAGGAGTAAGAGATAGACAAAAGAAAAGAAGAAAAACATATCAAATCCTGGCTGGCTAGCTCAGTTGGTTAGAGGATCATCTTGATAAGCCATGGCTGCAGGTTCAATCCCCTGTCAGGACACATACAAGGAACAACCATTGAATCCATAAATAAGTGAAACAACAAATCTCTCTCTCTCTCCAATCCCGCCATTCTCAAAGAAATAAAAATGAAAAAAACAAAACAAAACATCTCAGACTAAAGGAACAAAGTGAGCAAAAGGTAAGAGGAGCATGCAGCCACTTGCACCAGGGAGCCAGAATTCAGAAAACAGGAGACTGAGTGTGGGGGACTGGCAGGGTCCAGCTCATGCAGGGCTTTGCAGCTCATAGTGAGGTGTTTGGTGGGTTTAACACTAAGCACTGTGCAATCTATGAATGAAAACTTATTTAGGTAAACATGCTAGTTTTTAAAAAAAATGTATATTTTATTGGTTATACTATTACAGTTGTCCCAATTTTCCCCCTGTGCCCCCTTCGCCTAGTACCCCCACATTTTCTCTGGCAATCCTCCCCCTTAGTTTTCTTGTCCATGGGTCATGCACATAAGTTCTTTGATTACTCCATTTTCTACATTGTTTTTAATATCCCCCTGTCTATTCTGTACCTACCATTTTGTACTTCTTAATCCCTGCACCTTTCCTCCCATTCTCCCCCTTTCTCCCTCCCAACTGATAACCCTCCAAATGATCTCCATATCTATGCTTCTATTTCTGTTCTATGTGTTTGCTTAGTTTGTTTTTTTAGATTCAATTGTCGATAGTTGTGAATTTATTGCCATTTTAATTTTTATTGTTTTGATCTTCATTTTCTTAAATAAGTCCCTTTAACATTTCATATAATAATGACTTGATGATGATGAACTCCTTTAGCTTTACCCTGTCTGGGAAATACTTTATCTGCCCTTGGATTCTAAATTATAGCTTTGCTGGCTAGAGTAATCTAGGTTGTAGGTCCTTGTTTTTCATCACTTTGAATACTTCTTGCCAGTCCTTTCTAGTCTGCAAGTTTGTTTTGAGAAATCAGCTGACAGTCTTATGGGAACTCCTTTGTAGGTAATTACCTGCGTTTCTCTTTCAGCTTTTAAGTTTCTCTCTTTATCTTTAACCTTTAGCATTTTAATTACGATGTATCCTGGTGTGGTCCTCTTTGGGTCCATCTTGTTTGGGACTCTCTGTGCTTCCTGGACTTGTATGTCTATTTCCTTCGCCAGATTAAGGAAGTTTTTTTTCCTTATTTTTTCGAATAAGTTTTCAAGTTTTTGCTTTTTCTCTTCTCCTTCTGGTACCCCTATGATTTGAATGTTGGTACTTTTGAAGTTGTCCCAGAGGCTCCTTACCCTATCCTTGTTTTTTTTTTTTTTTTTTTTTTTTTTTTTTTTTTTTTTTTTTTTTTTTTTTTTTTTTTTTTTTTTTTTTTTTTTTTTTTTTTTTTTTTTTTTTTTTTTTTTTTTTTTTTTTTTTTTTTTTTTTTTTTTTTTTTTTTTTTTTTTTTTTTTTTTTTTTTTTTTTTAATTCTATTTTCTTCTTCTGATTGAATGTTTTTTCTTCGTTATGGTCCATATCATTGATCTGATTCTTAGCTTCATCAACTCCACTGTTGGTTCCCTGTAAGTTTTTCTTTATCTCACTTAGTGTAACCTTCATTTCTGACTGGGTATTTTTTATGCTGTTAAGTACCCCATGAGTTTCTTGACCATCCTAATAACCAGTGCTTTAAACTCTGCATCTGATAGGCTGCTTAATTTCATTTTGTATAGTTCTTTTTCTGGAGTTTTGTTCTGTTCTTTCATTTGGGCCATGTTTCTTTGGTTCTTCATTTTGGCAGCCTCACTGTGTTTCTTTCTATGTATTAGGTAGATGTGATTTGACTCCCTGTCAGAGTAGCATGGCCTATTGTAGAAAAACACACCAGAAAGTTGGATGGGCTGGAGTCTTAGGTAATCGCCAGGGCGGGGCAACCCATGTGAACCAGGTTGAAGGAGTCTCTAATATGGTGTTGTCATTCTGTGGCTCTGTGTGTGGGAGGGCTCAGAAAGGGGACAATGCCACTGCCTGGCCTCTGGAGTTTTGTCCAGGAGGAAGCTGTCCCCCAGCACTTGCTCTGATGCCAGACACTTCAGTTTCTCCCTGTATGCCATTGGTGCCCTTCCAGCTGCTGCCCTGGTGCTGTTGCCCAGAGGGGGTGGATCTGAATAATTCCTAAGTGTGTTGCAGACCGTTTAAGAGGAGACTCCTGAGAATCCAGCCGTTTCTTCTGCCACCCTAACCCCCACTGATTTTTATAGCCAGAAGATATGGGAACTTATCTTCTTAGTGCTGGAACCCTGGGCTGGGTGGTCTGGTTTGAGACTGAGATCCCTTGATCCTGGTATATCCCTCCCAATTTTTATCCACTGTACGCAGGTGTGGGGTCACCCTTTCGATGTTTTCAGGTCTCCACATCTCCTCACATTTCTGTGCATTTCTGTGTCTCCTCTGCTCCTAGCTGACTGGAGGAATGTGACTTCTTTAATTCCTTGGTTGTTGGACTTCCACACAGCTCAGTTTCTGACAATTCTGGGTGATAGTTGTTTTTTAGTTTGCTATGGTTGTGTGAGGTGGCGAGCTGTGTTTACCTATGCCTCCATCTTGACTGGAAGTAAAAAACATATTAGTCTTATAATTACAACAAATTCAGCCCTTCATATGCACAGATGAACTTGAAATTTTGAATGTTTCCAAATGTGAGAATGTCCCTTTAAAACTTTTACCACAGCTCATGTTATGGGGAACTTTATAACACCATCAATGAAAATACTATCCATAATCTATCTAGAAATAGAAAAAGGAAACAATTTACTAATGGAATTTACTTTGAAATAAATGAAAATTATGAAATGTTATTAAAACTATAATTTTGTCACACTTCCACTTGAGAAATTATATAATCATATAACAGCTAAATAAAAAAATGAGAGACAAAAAAATTACTGTTTCTGAGTCAACAGAAGAGTCTCAGAAAATATCAACAACAAAACTATTGTAATTACACTAAAAATCAAGTAGAAAACTTTTTTCATAGAATTTTCATTTATATAATATACATTTATAAAACACTATCCAAAGGATTATAATCTATGAAATTACCATCTGGGCTATTGGTTAATTGCTTAAAAATGGTACTGATTTCAAGATAGAAAAAGTTCCAAATTATTTTAGAAGGACAAAAAATACCTGCTGTATTTCTGTATTACCTTAGTGGACTTGTTGACAACAAAATATTATAATTATACTACTTATAAATAAAATAAAAAGAAGCGATTACTTATAAAAATCACCTTTAGATAATCTAAAGTTATAAAGCATTCTCTTAAGACACTTCTATCAAACTTTCATTTCAGTCAATATATAATCACTTAACTAATAACAATAAAACTAAGAGGAAAAAAATCAAAATAACTTTAGTAGAGAGAGAATACAGTATCTCACTGTGGTTCTGGATCTTCAGAAGTAAGAATATGGAAAGGTAAAATTACCCAGAAACTGAAACACTTCTGTTTCCGGTTGAGTGGAGAAAGACTGAATTTGGTCCTCGGTGGCAACAGTTGTTGCCAGTGGTGGAGGCCCAGAATCATGATGTCCCCTGAAGGAGGAGATTTCTGGGAAGGTTTGTTCTTGCTTTGTAGGAGAGGGAGCAAGCCAGCAATCCTCTGTTTAGAAAATTTTCCTTGGGTTTTCCTGGAACATATGGCTTCTATTGGGAGGATGAGGTGGAACACCAGACTCTTGATTTAGATGGGAGGGTTAAATCAAAGGCTTTTAACATCCGTCGTGCCAGAGCAGAGCCCTAGGATGAGCTATCTTTGTCTTGTGGAGGAGATACCATCTCTCTTTCCCCTGGGTTCCTGATTGCAGGGGAGTGGCATCTGGTCCTTGCAAGCCATGGGACTTTGGATCCCTGCCCCAAGACTTCATCATGCACCTCCATCCTCGGGATCTGCTCATCCAGAGAGTTCCATGGTAGCTCTAGGGCCGCTGCCAAATGTACCATTTAGAACATCAGGGGCATAAAAATATTTTCAAAATGTTTTACTTAAATTCTAACTAAAAAAATTGTCTGAGGTTTCCACTTTTTCTTTCTTAAGTCATCAAAGTTACTCTCGACCATCACTATTTCCCACCTGTTATCATAAGCTTTTCTCTCATGAGAAATATTCTGACATTGACACTTGACAGTGATTACTTTCAATTTTTCTGAAAGATCTTGGCTTCTATTTTATGTGTCTAGATTTTTACATGCATGGCTGAGTTTTTCCATTGCTTTGGAAAAATTATCCTATAATTTTTGTGTGGTAAATTCGTTCTAATTGAATACTTCATGAAAATGCTCCCCGTCCTCCCCCTTTCTTCATTGATGCCATTTAGGAAGGACATGAAGTTTCTGCTGAAGCTTCTGTTGTTTACTTCCTAACTAGTTTCCTGCATGCAGCAGAACTTTCTCAGTGCATAGACTTTTAATATGATTTAAGTAAATTGATTTTTTAATCTTTTTAAGCTAATTTAATATAAATTTGGTTTCCTTTTACTTCAAGCATTTTACAGAAGGGAACGACTTTCCTACAGTTTCTATAACAAATTATCGCAAGTTTGGAGGCTTAAAAACAACACAAAATTATTACCCTAGTGTCCAGACATCAGAATTCTGAATCAGTTTCATGAGGCTAAAATCAAGGTGTCTGCAGGGCTGTGTTTCCTCTACAGGCTCTCTGGGAGAATGTATTCCTTGTCTTTTACAGCTTCTAGAGGCCGCCTGCTTTCCTAGGCTGACAGCCACATCACTTCTACATCTGTTTCCATCATAACATCCCTTCCCTGACTCTGATCCTCTTGCCTCCTTCTTATAAAGACCCTTGTGATTTGGGCCCATCTCAATAACCCAGGGTACTATCTTCACTTCAAGATCCTTAACTTAATCAAATCTACTAAGTCTCTTTTGCTATGTAAGTTTCTGGAAATTAAGACATAAATGTCTTTAGAGGACCACTATTTAGCCTACCACAGAAGGTTTTATTTAACCAGATCAATCTGTTTCTTCTAAATCTCTATGAAGAAGTCTCTGTTTTCCGATACATTTGTTTCATGGAATTTTGAGTTCCCACAATCCATGTTGTCTTCTCTAAGAACAGGACTGCTCAGCTTTAGCAAATGTTCACCTAGAAATATGAGTCTTCACTTGCAGAACTTAGTCCATGCCACTGTAGAGTTCTGTAGCATTACATTTTTTAGTGTTCATTTTTCTTTTTCACCCTTCTACTTGTCAAAGCAGCTTTGTGTTTTCCTTAAGATTGGAATTCTCATTCAAAATGTTTTTAATGTTGTCTGTAGTTGTGCTTTCTTTTTTCTGTGATGAAAGTGGTGTTTGTTGCAATTACTTGCAATTTTAAGTGTGTTGGTGCATCATTTGCCCTTGAAAGACTATTTGTTGTTATATTTGCCATCAGCCCAAATTGTTCTAAACATTTGCATTACTTTCTTTCAGTCTTTTTCTGAGTTTCTTTTCTTAAGCCCAAATAAAGAGTTGGAGACTTCAGGTCCTTATTAATAGCCTCCAGCTTTCATATTTCTATTAATGTGTTCTATTAAAGTCTGGTTGCCATTAAAATTAATGTAATTCCTAAAAAGTTCTCTTTATGAGGCCTAAGCATCTCAAAGATGAGCTCCTTTTCCTCTGGAGGGCAGACGCTTCAATGGCCAATTCTTCGTCCCTCTAACTGTGTAAATTATAGTTCTAATACTGAAGAATCCTAATATTACTAAATCTACTACCCTCTCCTATAACAATATGCAGAGATCTGGGGCTGGTCTGAGGTGTCTCGTCAACACTGCCAGTGCCTGCTTCAGTCCCTCCAGTACCAGGCTGATGCAGAGTCTCACAGCCATCGGCTGACTCATTTCCATGGCCTCAGAAGTCACAGCTCAGCCCCATCATGTTGCTAGGCCAGAGAATGTTGGATATTCTGTCTGAAACCACAGAAGTGCCCAGTAGCCAGGGCAGGCCTTAGTGTAGGTGAGGAAGAAGGGGTAAGAACAGTAAAAGAGAACCTCTTACTCTTCCTAGCATGGAATATAGACAGGGATAATATCACATGACTCCAAGTGAAACAAACGGGGCCCCTAGAGGACAGTGCTGCTGCTCTGGGACTCCAGCCACTCCCTCCTTGCCCAGTGCCCGAAACACAGGGAATCCGTGTTTTCTCTCCCGTGTAAGCCATTCAAGGGCACTGGTTGCATTGCTCCAATGGTTATGAAGGCCTGGCTGGATTTGCAGGTTGCCTACTCTGGCTGATATTTTATCTCTTAAATATATATTTTTTTATTCTATGACCCTTTTAAGGTAGATTTAGTAAATAAAATTCCAGTTTTTGGTTAAATTTGTATTTCCTAAACAATGTATATATTTTAGTATAAACATGCCCCATGCAATATTGTTGCATAGTCATAATAATAAAAAAAATTCTTGCTATTTATCTGCAATTCAAATGTAAACAGGGCATTCTGTGTTTGTCTGGAACCCTTTGTCCTGGAGGCATCATTCTGCCCACAATGGTAACAGGAAACTAACTGCTCTCAGCCTCTCCTTGTTTTGTGTACTGGCAAGAAGGTTATGGAGGGCTCAGCAAAGACTGTCAACCAGTTCTGTGCTGGAGCCAGATCCCATCAGTTGCTTAGAGCTGATTGTGAGTGTCGTGTTCCAACCCTGTGTTCAGCAATGTCTCGGCGGTAGCTTGAAATGGGCCACAGTTAGCATTCACACCTGGGAAACAGACAAGCACCAGGGTAAAAGTTGTATCTGTCCTCCAGTCCTCCAGTGCCTTGGGCAGTTAGTTGTTTTAATGTACACACGACTCACTATGATCGATCTCTTTTAACCACAAACTCTGTCATTATTAGGATGTGGGAAAAATCACAGAAATCAGTTTTTCTTTCCTTTTGGAGTAAAGGTGAATGAGAAATACCATTGCCACCAGAGGTCACTCTTAACCTCCTGAATCTAGAAGCACTCAAGCTACAAAAGAAGTTTCCTCTAGGTGCCCAGAGTCAGGAAAGACATTTTCTGTACCATAAAGTAGAACCTAAACTTCACTCTACATTTTTAACCAATTGCTATAAGGTTTCCACAGAATGCAAACTAGTTTAAGCACCAGTGTTACAAATAGTAGTGTCGCTTTTCCATTGGTTGTCAGGTACAGAAATATATAATATTCGTTACAGTCTCCGCCTTTCAGTGTTACAAAGAAAGGAAGAATATTAAGAGAAGAAATAAAGAATATTAAGTGAAGGCAAAACTACTTCATTAAAGTTTAGCTTTAACACACAATCTTGGACACTGAATGAACACGGAGAAGAAGGCTTCAGCAGAGGTAAAACATCTTGATGGTCACTTGAGCAAGGAGAGGTAATGATTCATAGAATTTATCTTAAAACATAGCTCTGCTTAAAACTAGCTCTGTTTAACCTATATGCTCTTGAATGTTTATTGCTTAATACAAGTAAAAGTATTTATGGAGCACTCTCTATCAGTTGTTTGAAATGAATAAAATGTTTCCGTTCCCTGAGGCCAGAGTCTAAGGGGAGAAATCATACACATATTTTCAATTTGTAAGTGGTGTGGTGGAGGTTTCAATAAAGTCCTACGAGAACGAAGACACAGAGTGATTCATTATAACTTGTCTCTTTTCTCTTGAATTTGTTGGCTGATTTATGGCTTCAATGTCACATTGGCATGAATAAGAGACTTACATTCTTTTGGGTGAAAAAGTATTAAAAAGTAAAGAAGGAAGTAAATTATAAGATAACTGTCCCAAGCACTGCAAAGAAACTGACACAGGCTGACAAAGTAGGGGGTACTCCGGTACGACAGGTAAGGCCTCTCCTGGGAGGAACGTGACCTGAGTCCTGAAAGAGGAGTTAGGTCTGTGAAAATCTGAAGGAAGACTATTCTAGGAAGAAGATAAGAAATTTAAAAAGGTGGGGTCTCAGGTAAGAATTAATGGACTTAATGAAAAAGTTAAAATAGAAGACGTTGGTAACCGTGTCTGAAGGAAAGCCCTGGCAAATGAAACGGGGGGCCCTGTTCAGTTAGCCCTCTGCAGTGTGAACTGGATGGATTACTTCGTTGCTAGGTACAGTCAGTCTCCTGCAGGCTCTGGGAAGAGAACACACGTGCCCCGGAGAGAACAAGCAGAACACCCCTGCGGGAGAGCAGCTTGCTACAGCACGCGGGCCTTCATCTCTCATGTCGGAGGGCTTATTCCTCTTCAATCAGCGTGGAGAGCTTTAAAACCAGCAGCTTGTGCCTACCCATGCTGGTGGCTAATCTAATGTGGTGCTGAAATTAAGTCACACTGAAGTTAGAAAACGACTTTGTTCAGTGTTAGAAGCTATGAAAGATTTTTAACTTTTAAAAATCTTTACAGATATCACTATATAAATCTATGAAACTGATAAAGGCTTTTTTAAGTCACCCAAAGGATGAACTTAAGCTTAGCAATCAAGTGTAAGTAGCTTTTAAATTTATATTTAAAGGATTTTTTTTAAATAAATTGTTTACCAGATTTAAAAAGCTAAAGAAGAATTTTTTCCTTAAAGAGGATGTATTATTATTATTATTATTTAGACCAGTTTCATGAATACTACCTTCCGGGAGCAAGCGTTGTCCTCATACTTCTATTCTGTGTGCTGTGCAAGGCACTGATGTTGTCTCTCCGGGTCCTTGGTGCCCAGGATGTGTGCACACCTGGAAGGCAGAGATGTGGGAAGGCGGGATCTGAGTGTCTCTTCCCTGGGGATGCGTGGGCATAACCCGACTGAGTAACTTAGCTGTTTTATTCATTCATTTATTCAGTTATAAAATCAAATTGCCATAGGCCCAGATTTTCTTTCCTTCACATATTTGCCATATGGCTCTATCCAAGTTATTTAACCCTCTAAAATTCATCAATATCAACATTAAAATGATGCCACTGCCTACACTATTTAGTGATACTTAGGTTAAATAAGAATGCATGTCAAGTGCTTAACACAATGCCATGGCCCAGTGCTCTCAGTAAATGACAGATTTGTTGTTGTTTTTAATTATTCATTTATGAATTAAAAAACTACTTATTAACTATATTTATGAATATGAAAATAGTGTTAGATTCTGAGGATAAGGACACCATGACATATAGTTCTTTTGTCTAATATTTTACATATATGTGTTATTACAGTGATTTTTAACCTTTTTCATCTCATGGCACACATAAACTAATTACTAAATTTCTGCAACACACCAAAAATGTATTTTTTGCTGAGGTGACGCAAGAAATAAGTATGCTTTTGATTTATTCACACTGAAATGGCTATTACAGGGAACCAATCTGCTTGGCATGGCGAATATAGCCCAGCCCTATCAGAAAATCGACAGGCACTAGTCAGCACACAGGAAGCCAAACCCACAGATTAGCTTTCCCATGGGAAACCAGGCCCGCATTACACCTAGGGTGCTTTGAGACTTGCTTTTGCTAAAACTCCCTCACCCTGGATTGAGGCAGCAAATGTTTACTGCGTATCTTTAAAATGGCTTCCTAAAGTCTTTGCTAAACCTCCCAAATATGGTGTGTAACCAGTTCAACCACTTTTCTCCTTGATCTGCCATATCCTTCTCTTTGAAGTAACTAGCAACATTCTTTCCCTGTTATCTGTAACAGATAATTTCCTACAGCGAACCTGTGCATAGTGAATGAAGACCATCCTTGATGTAATGTACCCAGAAAAGCAATAAAATCCTGTCTATGCAGGGGTCGGGGCCCTCTCTCTCCCTGACAGAGCAGCCATACCTTCCCTTTTTCTCCACAGGACTTCTGTAGTCCATGTGAATTTGTTCATTGCAGGCACAACACACGGACCCTGAGGGCTGGAGTCCGTATCACTAACTGGTTATGTGAAAATCCGTGGGGAAATATGTGTTGGTGCTGCTGGTAGAAGTATCACATGGTTTGTTCAAAACAACAAATGTCAATGATTGTGGTGATGAAGCAAAACCAGTGTAAAATATTTTAGATCAGACATAGTCATCAATTCTGTAACTCTCAGTCTATCACACACTTACTTGATTCCTACCCAAGTGAACTACTTTGATGCTTCCTATTCTTATATCACCTTTGATCTTTTTCTGGAAACATCTTGAAAGTGCCAAGTCTTGATTGCTGCTGTCCTCTGTTTCTAGACTTTTGATAAGAAATATTACCAGAGTCTATTAATATGATCTCCCAAATGTACCCACTAGAATTTCCCATTCTCTAATATATCTAGGTTCTCATTGTTGTTGACAATTATTTATCTCTGCTTAATCCTAATTTAGTTTCCAAATTTATTTTTGCCAAATTTGTCTATTGAACTCAAGTTGCTTGTTTCCCTTCCCAATTCTACTCCTTGTTATGACTCTTATTCTACCATTTTATTTTCCAAAAACTTTCCTGAATATGGTTCACCATCAACCACTTCCTCTCTAATGACCGATACTTTAGTTTCACATACTTCCTAGTAAGTGAAGGGTAGCATAATATAGAAATTGGACCTGGGTGTTAATTGCAGCTCCACATTTCCTAGATCAAATTTGCCCCCTGTATAGAAGGGCAATAGTGAAAATGCACTGCAGAGTTTTGTTGGGAGAGTGAAGTCAGATGTAGCGTAGGAAGGATCTGTCGTATGCCTGGTAGAAACAAGGTTCAGAATCTTACATCATTGTCTTCCGTCTCCTCTCACTCATCTAGCCATTCCTTCTGTATCTCCCTCGGGGGTTGCTTCTCTCGCTTCAGCGTTTTGATTACTGCCTTCTCTCATTTCCTATAATAATTTTACTGACAACTAAAATTGCAGCTTCATTCTCTGCATATTTGACCCAACTATATATCTTTGATTCAGCAAACCTTGGATTTGAAAATAACCTTATGGATTATTGTGGCAGTGATTTCCACACGCGTGTAAACACGCAGTCCTGAGAATTTACACGTTTTGAGCACAGCTCCGTGTGATTCCTATGTGAGCAAGTGTGGATCATGTCTGTGGGATGGGAATTCTCTAATAGGAATTTGGCAAAGGTGTATCTTAAAAAATTCTGGCTTGCTGATCCCTGAATATTACTTTAACCTGGTCGTGTCTGCCACCGGATCTGAATCAACATCCCAATGCCTTGCTATGAGTAATCCTACCTGTTCTGCTTAATCCCGTGAATAATCAATCCAATGTAAATGTGGCTTAATGCCTCTAATAAAACCCCTGGCTAAGCAACCCACGAGGTCTTTCTCCCCAAGATGGGGGATGGTGGAGGAGACCCGTGGCCGCCGGATTCCTCCCCCCCGCGTGTCTCAGTGTGAGATTTATACACGCATTTGGTTACGGTCACCCACGGGTTTCGGCTGGGATGAGATCCCCACGGCAGATTATGAGATTAAACTTTATTGTATCCAGAGACCCAAGTCCTAGAATGATTAGTTTACTTTTCTAGAAACGCAGGAATTAATATAACCTCTGTCTCTTGACTTCTTGATAACTGATCTGCCAGTTCTGTTTTCAAAGTTTCAGTATCTCATTTTGAATAACCTGGTCATCTCACAAGAATGTGTATTTTTTTATAATAGTCAAAGTGTTTTACACTTCACCTCATTATCTCCCACCTTCCATTGAGCTTATTGATGCTCAGTAAATTTAAACACTTTCTTGGCTTATATAACTAGTTGTGACAGAGCAAGGATGAGACCCAAGTCTTGTTGTTTGTTTCCAAAAAACTCTAATCCTTCATTTGTAAGAAGATGTGATTGCCATGCCTTATACATGCTTTAGTCACTGTTCTCAATGCTGAGAAGGTGATTTCTGAATACCACTTTATCCAGTTGTAATTTAAAAGATTACACCCAAATTACATGCAATGCATCATTAAAATATTTTAAGAAGCATAGGATTATAACCCATATTCACTACCTAAACACACACACACACACACACACACACATTAAGTCAAAGGAACCAAAATAGTTTTCTCCCTCCCTCTCTCTTTTGTCAGGATTCCTTTGCAGACAATGCAAACAATGAGTTGCTATGTGGTAAATTATCTCAGGGGTAATTTAAATATCCAATTCCCAGACACTCTTATGCAGCTTTCAGATATATCTTAATGTGAAGCAATGACAAAGAAATCTCTACATGGGCTCTTACAGGCTGGTACTAATAAAAAATAGCTAACCATGGGGAGTACATTGGGATGTTTTATGACTAGGTGGTGTGATTGCATGAATTACAAGTAGTAGAACCTGGTTACATTGTCATCAGCTAACCAGCTTCAATAAAAATTGTTTCTCTATTTATCATACAATGAAATATAACATTCATTAACATCATGTTCTCCAAGTACACCTGCTATTATTTTCAGGATGGAAGCTTAAAGTAATTTTCTTTGAAAACATCTTTATTCTCCACAAACTGAAGTTGCATATACTGTATTTCCATCACTTACTTTTTAATAAACATGATAAAATATTATGTAACTTCAGATTATTTTATCAAGTGGATTGCATATATCTGTATATGTATAATATATAAATATTATTAGAATTATAGTATCATTAATATAATTTACTTATACACTGATAATATGTTACATATAATTTATTAATAATTATCAATAGACTAATTTATATTAATGTATTAATAATATCCATGAACTAATTTATATACAATTAAGCTATAAATTATATATAACTTATTAATAATTACCAATTACTAATTTACCTTAATTAATTTAAAATATATAATGTATTATTATATAGTAATCTATGTAGTTATGAATTATGTAATCTGATTTATTACAACCAAAGCATTTACATCAGGAAAATTATTCTAATGTATCATAAAATATGCCAGGAAAATAATAGTGTCTAGGTCCAAATATCAATTTACACAAGCACCTACACATTGTGTCACAAGAAAGCAAATGTGATTTTAAGCTGCATTAATAAATGCATCCTAAGTTTTAAATAAAGCAGACAGTTGTCCCACTGTATACAGCACATGGATCACATCTGGGAGGGCACTGGCTCCAGATACGACCTTTTCAAAGAAACATTGGCAAACTATAATGATTCCAGGGGAAAGCAATGAGAATGTAAGACATTTGCTCACTAGAAATGGTAGATGGGATGGTAGATAGTAACGCTAAGGGAAAAGTATCACTCAGGTGAGTGGGCAGTGAGGAGGCAGGACTGAGCATCTGAGGAATATAGGAAGCCTCAGAGATATGACAGGTGTGGCCTGAAAGAGAGTCAGCCTCATTTTCACAGCACCAGAAGGCAGATTGAGATCATGGGAGTTGAGGAGTCATTTTAGGGAGCCAGATTTCAGCTCAATCAAAGAAAAAAATTTCTGACAGTGATGCCTGCAAGTTGAAGGGATTGCAATGAACTATTAAATTTTTTATTGTTGACTATTTTTAGACAGAGGTAAGACGACATGGATTGGGGTGCTTGAGAGGATCAACATGCCATAGATCCAGACTTTCACATAAGGTGCCTAAATCGTTTTATCATTCCAATAGAATACATTTAAAAGTGAAAGAGGATGCTAATAATTAGTTTGGGGCAACAGTCCTAAATAGCGACTATTAAAGACAAGCTGATGTTTGATTGCATGAATCACGGAATCCATAATATTGTGGCTGATGATGATGATGATGATGATGATAGAAATCACCTAAATAGCATTTCCAAAAGACAAGGCCATGCTTTAAGTTATTTATATATGAAGTGGGGAACATATTTCCACTTTTTTGCAGAGAACAATAACCACAGTCTAGTTTCCTAGATTGATGTAAGGTCTTAGAGCTGGTAACAGACGAAACCAGCTGGTAAGAGGTAAGCCAGGTTTTCAATTCAGTCTCTTTCTAGAGCTCATGGGCTTTAACTACTGTACTACACTACCTCAGTGGATATATGTTTTAAACTTTATTTTGAAATAAGCAGATTCATAGGAAGATACAAATAAACTACAGAGAGGTCTCAAATTTACTTCTTTTAATTTTCCCCAATGGTTATATTTTACATAAGTACATTGGATACAGAAAATTGATATGGATACAGTACATGTGCATAGTTACTGTGCCATTTTATCACATGGACATGAGTATAACCATCTCAGCCACCCAGATACATATCTAGCCCATCACAACCAAGACTCACTCATAGTTACTATATAGTCACGCCTACCCTCTTTGCTTCCACCGTCTACCACCTGGCAACTACTAGCCTGTTCTCCATTTCTGTAATTTTTACTTAAAGAACATTTTATAACAGAAATAATACCCTTGTTGAACTTTTTAATGCTGAATGGGTATGTGTAATGGGAAAATTTAAACAACAATCATACAATTTCTATGGATAACTCATCCATTCGTTTAAAAATATTTATTGAAAACCTACCATTTTCAAGTATATTCTAGATGCTGAGCAAAGACCAAAACAGAATCTTAATATTATAAAAGGTTATTTTTACAGATTATTGTCGATAAAGAAATATTCCAATAAAAAGTAACATATAGTACAGAAAACTTATGAGACTTGATAACATCTTCAGGATAGATATAAGAACATTGGCTGAAAAAAATACAGATTTAAATGGGATTAACTGTGTAAGAATTGGTATTTTGGTTGGACTTGTTTGATTACCTCATAATGATTAGCTGTTTGTTTTGTATAACATCTTAAATGATCTGTTTTGTTGGCTATTAACAGAAACAGCTCGATGTACTGATGGGAAAGAATATAATTTAGCCATCAACATTCAGATTTATTTTAAATTACATTCCCAGACATATGGAAATATTAAAAAAGAATTAAGAATTTTTCCCCATTAGAGTTTTAGTTAGAATCACTTCATTAAATGACAGTTTCAAAGTAAATAGGCAGGCAATTATGTGTCTCTACTAATCACGTTGGCTGGTAAAATTGCTTCCTTGCTTCTTATTTCCAGATAGCTCTATGCAATAATGTTATCTATAAGATAATGCTTCTGATGGAAAAAAAACAGGAAGACAAATAAACAAATCTAATTGCCAATAACACATCTAAAACATTCTATTATAAAACATCTTAAAACAACAATTAACAAGATGAACACTGCATTCCGGTTTCATTTTACTTTTTATTTCATTTCATTATTTATTCATTTTTGGTAAAAGGAAATGTTAATGTACTCTAAGCTGTCATGCACATGTATGTGAAAATCAATTAATCACCTACAGAAAGGCACTTGAGCAGACACTGGAATATGAACATTATTCTATAGCACGGCATAGCTCTGTACCCATAATCATGCTCAGGAAATGTCTGGACAACAAAGAAAGTGTGTAGTAAAGACTTTAATTGATCTGTCCCTTTTTATACCATAAATGAAAATTTATCTCTTTCTCCACACAGAAGGTGGCCAGATATATGTATACATGGATTGTACAAATAACTATCAGGAATACAAAAATGTGTATTCTTTTCAAAAACTTCATTGTAGGCAGTGCTGTTGTCATGTTCACAAACATCAAATTCTCTCTCTCCCTCTCTCTCTCTCTGTCTTTCTCTTTCTGTCTCTCTCTTTCTCTCTGTCTCTCTGTGTCTCTATTTCTCTCTCTCCTTTCCAAAATAGAATTAAGCTACTTCATACATACAAAATATACCTGGAACACCCATGTAAATGCATTATGGAATAACATAAAAATAAGCATATGAAAAGCCAAGTAAACACATTTTATACTCATATTTCAATATAAACAAACAAAAACCCAACCAACCAACCGAGAAACAAAAACACACTCCCTATTCACAAATGAACTCGCTTTCACCTTTGTATGTGGGTATGTGTGTGTGTTTCACTTGTTAAAATAGTATCTATCTAGCTGAAGGAAAATATTTTTTACTTGAATTGTGCCAAACATTAATGCATCCTGTCACATTAGCCTGTTGATAACCATGAACCATTTTCTTGTATGCAGTCTTAGATTATATGGTTAAACCATATGCACTTATTCATTTGTTATTCAGTAAGCATTCATTAAACCCTACTATATACAGGCAGTGGATACATAAAGATAAATATTTGTTTTTTCCTCCAGAATACAGCTAACAGGCACACACATAAAAGTTGACCCTAATATATACGAGGTCTGTCCAGAAGGTATCAGCCATGTAATATGAAAAATAGAGACACTTACTGAAGATACCAGAAATATTGCACATGGCACAGTGACACCTCAGTCCCCATCAGTGTAGTCACCTTGGGACTTCACACAGTTCTCCCAATCGCTATCAGCTGCCCCATTGTATTTTCCTTAATCTCATAGACAGTCTGAAATCTCTTCCCTTTCACAAGTGATTTTAGTTTTGGGAAAAATCAGGAGTCACAGGGTGCCACATCGGAGCTGTAGAGGGGCTGGGTCACCTGGGTGATTTGATGTTTCACCAAAAATCTCTGCACGAGAGGTGATGTCTGAGCAGGTGTGTTGTCGTGATCAAGCTGCCAATCACCAGTTGCCCATAGTCGTGGCTTCCTGAGTCATCTGAATAGTTTCCACAGAGGATGTTCAAGCTTAACACAAACTTTGAGGTAAATTTCTTGCTCTACTTGCTCAGTCATTTTGAAAGTGACAGCCACACAGTACACATGCTCACTCAATAGCATCTACACCCCCACTGACTAGTACAATGAAGTTGTCATTGTTCACACATGCACATTCCAGTCCATGCTCCTTGGCTGCCAAGTTACATCAATGTTTTGAGAACCATTCTAATTATATTAACAATGGCTGGACTTTCTCTAGACTGACCTCATACGATAAATGCTAGAAAAAAATATTATTTGATTTTTTTATAAAGCCAGAGTAAAGTTAATATTACTGTCTGAGTGGGAAACAATGATGGAAACCCTAATATGGTGTCCTAAGAATAGGATCAAAAGTGGCCACCCTGATAATTAAGTCCACATGCCTCATTTTATAGGTGGAGAAACAGAGGTTCAAAAAGTTACCACAGCCAGTGAGAACATGTCTTGACTAGATGCCAAAATTTAAAATATCCTGACTTCACAAGGTTGTTGTGAAGAATAAATAAAGTATAATATGAAGTTTCTGTTATATAGCAAGGCATCGATAAACATCTGGGAGGAAATCCGCTGCAGTGGAAACAGCATGAATTTGGAAGAAAACATACTTGGGTTAAAGCTCCATCTCTTTCTATTGTGGGATTTAATTTATCATTGCTTGTTCTCATAGTACTCCTCTTCAGTACAAGGCTGGTCATTCAAATATCTCATGATCATATAACTATATGAAAACTGATCATTTTAATAAACTTATCATTTGATAAAGTTATGTCATTCATCACTTAACATTTGATATATTTATTTAAAAGGAGATTTTCTGTTTGGGGGGAGACAAAAACTTGATTAACGTGTTCAATTAGAGATGATATTTCTAAAAATATAACTAAGAGAGAATTAACTTGTACAGCATGAGAAACTTTGATGATTTTGTTTAGATTTTCTGGTCTCAGTGTGGAAGTTGGCCAGAGAGAAGCCAGTGATGCATGAGTTCAGTGACCAGTGTTGGCATTAATAAAATCTCATGATATAGATTATAGTGGGATTTGTTGACATTTTGATGTGATGTAACCCTTTTTTATAACTCTAAACTCTTGGTATCACATGTGATATACTCATATGTGAGTAATTTTTGTTTCTGTTTTTGTTTTGTTTTAGTGGAAATTAAGTAAGTGATTAAGCTTTACAGTTGGGTGAGAGCGGAATGGGGCAGAAATACATATCTAAAGGCAGGGCCCTGGGCATGGAGCCCATAAGCCTTTTGGGAATTTACTGACATCTTATGGAGGAAATTGAACCTCCGCAGAGCATGTATGTAGATGAGAGTAAAGTCTACTATACTTATAAATCAAAGGACAGGAACTCCTCAGTTGTCATCTCAATTGCATTTGATGTAAGGACTTAATGAGATAATGAATGTGACTACCTGGGTATTATGGCACATTTTGGAATGTTTGCATAGACAATGGTGACCCCTTTTTTTCTTAGGCCACTGGCCTTGATCACTGGCTCCCTGGTATCTATTAATTAGATGGAGTAGAATCTGACCCCAGTAGGCACACTCAGATATGTTTTCCTAAAAATTCACAATAGGAACTAAGAGAGAGAAGTTTAGTATTTGTGTGTCACTAATACTAATAATCATTAGAAGTACAGACATAGCCTGACATATGGACAAGAAGAAGGGAAAGGCAGGCAGCAGAGCTAAAAAGAAGCATACTGATCAAAAAGAATGTTAAATTTATTTCAGTTATAATATTGTTATATTTCCTGGTGAAAGCATTCCTTTCTTGGTATTAAGTGCATTAAGGTTTCTGCATCCAAAGTTCTGGTGACAGGGAACAAATTAATTGAATCATTTATTAGAGGCAATAGTGGTAGAAGTCACCTCTGTCCTCTTCCACTCTTTGGTTCCCAGATTCATTTATTCTGACTTGGAAAGAAAGAACTCCATTCATTGTTTATAGGATCAAAATAATGTTCAAAACTTATTTTGCATCCTGTAGGACAGCACCCCAAACTCACAAGAGTTTTCCCAACTGGTCCTATAACTTAGCGTCAACAGGCTTTTTGACATTCTATAAGACAAGTGATTTTGGAATGATGAGATACATGGCAAAATTGGGAAGTCCATGTACCTTATTTATTTTGCAGAAAAATGAGTTCCTCATACAGAAACAATGTTGCATAGAATGCCATAATCATGAATATGACAATGGATAGTGATACTGAAAGAAGCATTGTGGGCAAGGCAGATATATCCGTATCCACAGTAAGTTTGTATTACAGTGAAGACAAAATTTTATCCTCTTCATGGCATAGGGATTCCAATGCAATTACCCTGCCTGCAAGTGGCTGCTCAGTTCATTAGAGAATAGAAACTTATTAAAAACTTAGCTTCGACCTCTGCTATTGCAGGTTAGGAATAGAGAATAGAAGTAGTGAGATAGGGCTTTTAAAGGAAAATATCATATTGTTGAGCCTTTATATACTTTAATAATCTTGCCACAGTGGGTACTTTTTTTCTTATGAATGCTGGAAAAAGGCTGAGTGATGCTCTCAGAACGGATTATGTTGTCTGCATGATTATTAACCCTCTTCCTTGTAGAAAGTGTCTTTGGTGAGCATTGGTGAATATAGATGAAGCCTTTTCAGCAGGCAGCCATCAGAGGTTATTTGCCAAGAGATTCAAATTGAGAGAAATGGGACAATGCAAGAGGAGCAGGTGACATCAGACCTGGAGGGAAATACATGTGAAACTTCCTTGAGCTCTCAGACAATGCAAGACGCCTAACTCCACTTTGCGAAAAGTGTTACCTGCTAGCAATCCCAGGAGCTCTTTTTTAAAGTGTCATTAAGTTTTTTGGTCTAAAAATACGTAGTTGCAATTAAAAAATCCCGGAGTCTGCATCCTGATTCTCTTATATGGGATTCCTGGTGTTCCATCAGCATGCCCGTTCGCAAAACACAGATGGAACACTGAAATCTGGGGGGTTCGCAAAGCCCAAACAAGAAAGCAATTTATAGCCCTGGCTGGTGTAGTTCAGTGGATTGAGCGCGGGCTGGGAACCAGAGGGTCCCGGTTCGATTCCCAGTCAGGGCACATGACTAGGTTGCAGGCCAGGTCCCCGTGAGGGCCATGTGAGAAGCAACCGTACATTGCTGTTTCTCTCCCTCTCTGTCTCCCTCCCTTCCCCTCTCTCTGTAAATAAAATCTTAAAAAAAAAAAAAAAAGAAAGCAGTTTATAGCATAACTATCAGTGTCAGAATTTTTCTTGCTCTGGTTCTGTATTAGTTTTCTATTTTTATTGTGGTAAAAAATTACGTCAAACTTAGTGGCCTAAAACAACAGAAATTTATGGTCTTAGGTTCTGTAAATCAGAAATCCAACCTCAAGTGGCAGAGCTGCTTTTATTTTTCTGGTGGTTCTAGGAGATCATCTATTTTCTTGTACTTTTCAG